>CAUYQG010250040.1:0-31125 GCA_963574415.1 Tarsius wallacei
TCCAGCTACTTGGAAGGCTGAGGCGGAAGGATCGCCGGAGCCCAGCAGTTCGAGGCTGCGGTGGCCGGGAGCGGCCACTGCACTCCAGTCTGGGCGACAAGGGATTAATAATATGTATGGATTAGGTCACTGTCTAGGTCATTGTCTAATAATCTTCAAAAAGACCTTGGCAGGCAGAGCCCAATAATCTGCTTATATTTGCCTAATGCAATTTGCTGGATCCTAAACACCTGTTGAGTCGAGTGTTGAAAGGTTAATTTGCAGTGCCTATCTGGGTTAGATTGCCCCAAGCTTTCGTTTGTCTGTTCCAGTCCTTCCTATCTTTCCTTTTCCCTTTTCTTCCTTCCAAAATTTTTATTGAGAAACTTGTGGCTGCCAGGCTCTGTGCTAGCACTAGGAATCCACTGGTGGACAAAATAGGGAAGGCCTGCATGACATGGAACTTTCAATCTGGTAGGGGGATAGGAGTTAATCAAATCACATTCACTGATGGGTGTAGGATTACAAACTGTGATAGGTGCCTTGAAGGCCTACAGTACAGTGAGGGATCTGGCCTCGTCTGGGGTTTGGAAACAGCTTTTTGAATTGTGATATGAAGAATGAGGGGGAAATAAGTGAAGGGTGATGATTCCAGGCAGCAAAAACAGCAATGCAAAGGCCCCGTGGTACTGAGAATTGTGGTGGTCTGGAGAAAATGAAAGATATTGTGGCTGGCCAAACAGAACAAAGGCAGGGGATGGGGACTGCTTCTGATGAGCTCAACAGAGCCAGAGATACTTCCCTTGCAAAGATTTTGGCCTTCAACTTAACAGCATCAGGAAGCCACTAAAGTTCTAAAGAAGAACAAGGGATGTGAAAACTGTGTTGGTGACCAAGGCATCTTAATTTGTCCCTGCAGGAGCAATGCAGTCATACACATGGTCTCTGACATACACAGTGACGACAGCAGCTGGGTCCCCTGCTGATAACTCCCAACAGCTGCCCTGTATGCGGAACACCCATGTGCCTTCTTCCTCCATCACACACAGGATACCAGTTTATCCCCACAGAGAGGAACATGGGTAGGTGACTTTCTGGGGAATGCTACCTTACTTTTCAAATTTGATCTAAAAAGGGGTTTACTGAGCAGCTATTTTCTCAAAGGACAGGAAGGGTGTTACCCTTGGCTGAGTTCTCACAGCGTGCTTAGCCCTATACTGTATATACAAGTCTCAGGTTCTCCGCAACAACCAGGTAAGGTAAGTCGGTAGTGAGTGGCCCCATTTTACAGAAGCAGAAATTGAAACTTGGTTGATTAACTTCAGCTCATCCCACAGCTGGCAAAATGTGGGGCCCAGACTGAGCATCCTTCTGACTCCAAAGCCTGTGTTCTTCCTTCTTAACTCCTTTAAAGTCTCAGCTGAAAACCCCTTTCAGCCATTCTCCTAGGTGGTTTTTTGCAGACTTTGTAGGCTTACAAAGCTTCATGGTAGGTCTGAGTCTTTTATGACTCCTTTTAGAGGAGGACTTTCCCACCTGAAGGCTGGAAGGCCCTTTAGGGTTGCAGTTATTCATGGGGTTCAGGGAATCCCTGTGGGTTCCAGCAGTGCTTTGTACCCTGGATAAATTCATCATTTGTTTTGGCTATATTTTTTCAAATCTGTGTGGTGATATCGTTGTGACACTACCGTGTGGTACAGCGAACCCCCTTGCTGCAGCTGCTCACAGGCCAGTTTCCAACAGACCGACCGTGGGGGACTTGGGAGGAGGAGGGGGGAAGGACCTCTCATGTCCCGTCCATACGGGTGGCCCCGCATGATGCAGCAAGGCAGTGACCCCGAAGATGAGCACAGGTCTGGATGTTGGTGTACTTTTCTGTAGGTTCAGGTGCACCTGAGCAATTAATAGGGCAGCCATTATTTCCTTAGGGGGCCTTTTAGAGTATTTTTCTATACATTTAGAATAGACTCCGGAAAAATTGTTTCAGAGAGATTTTGATTCTGCAAAAATGGCAGAAGAAACTCACATGGTCATAGGTCAACATCTTTGCTATAAAGATGTTACTAAAAAGGACAATGATGATAATAATAGCCTATGTTTATATAGGACTTTCTGTTTTATAGAGTGTTTTTACACATGATCTTTAGAAAAACACATGCAGCATTTTCAGGAATGTGAGAAACGGGGCTGTGAGGAGTACAAGGTCACACAGCTAGAAAGTGGTGGAGCCTGCCTTAGAAATGGAGTCTTTCATGCCTGGTTGACCACACCAAGGTGTTTTCCCCCGAGAGAGTTTACAGAAACATACTACATCCTTCCCCGTGATGGGGAAGCAGAGACTTGAGTGTTACAAAAACATACATTTCTTCTTCTTTTTTTTTTTTTCTATTTGATTTCAGGATAAAACATGGGGCTTTTGGCTGGGTGCGGTGATGCATGCCTATAATCCCAGCACTTTGGGAGGCAGAGGCAAGAGGACTGCCTGAGCTCGGGGGCTCAAGACCAGCCTAAGCAACATGGCAAGAACTTGTCTCTACAATAAATCAAAAAATTAGCAGGGCATGGTGGCACATGCCTGTGGTTCCAGCTACTTGGAAGGCTGAGATGGAAGGATCGTCCGAGCCCAGCAGTTTGAAGCTGTGGTGGCTGTGAGCGTGCCACTGCACTCCAGCCGGGCGACGGAGTGAAACTCCTACTCAAAAAAAAAAAATGGGACTTTTAAACATTACAGGAGTAGAGGTTTCCATCACTAATTACGTTTGGTTCAGGGCTAGATTTTATTCCCTGAGCACTCACTGGGTGGTAAGGGAGGTATGTACTCTGTAGGTGTGCCGAGGGAGAAGGAAAATCAACGTGGGGCTTACCACAACAGGGCCACAGAATGGAGATGGTAAGAACCAAAAAGAAGAAAATTAGGGGTGGGGGAGAATTCAAAAAGAACAAAAAGGAAAAAGATAGCTTGATTTTTAAAGATGTCAAATTGATTTGTTCTCCTCGCTATTACTCACATTATTCAATGTGCTTGATGCATTTTAGATACACAGGAAGCTACAACTATGGGAGCTATGGCAACCAGCATGCTCACCCCATGCAGGGCCAGTATCCAGCCCTCCCTCACGAGACAGCCATCTCCGGGCCACTCCACTATGCCCCTTACCACAGGAGCTCTGCACAGGTGAGTTGGTGGTCCTGCTTGCGTGCCCAGGCCTTGGTATGCTTGCTGCTGATTCTGGTCAATTTAACACATTTAATAGCTCTTCTGCATACTATATGTGCAGTCTGGGTGTTCCCAAGGAGAGGACAGTCTTTTCATCAGTGCCATTTCCAGCCTCCAGTGGCTGGCCCACAGTGGTTTCTCAGCCGGCATTCATGCTCCACTTGCTCTCATGCACCTGGTTGCTTAAATAGTTCTTTTTAGTTCCATCCTCTTTGACCTTTTAATGCCAGAATCCATTCAGCCACATGTCTGTTGCTGCTTTTCAGGCAGCTACCCTCAGCCTGGGCCTTTGGTCTCCGTTCCATTACCACCTTCCTGGTGCAGACCCTCATGGAGTCCTGTCAGGACTAAGTATCTTGGCGTCATTCTAACTGGTCTCGTGGTCTCCCATGTCTGTTCCTTTTCACTCAGCCCACACACATAATCCTAACCAGAAGAATTCCCCTGAGAAGGACTCTTTTTCAGATCACTCTCAGACCACGCATCTGTTTGGGCTCCTCACTGTCTAATAAATCAAATCAGCTCTCTGTGGCCTATGGGGAATGGACCTATCATACCACTGTTGGGTGCTCTACTTGTCTAACATGCTTTCCTGTGTCTTGGCCCCAAATTCAGCTGGTTACCAGTTGCAGGTCATTCAAGTTTGCATCCTAAATGTCCCTGCACTCCCTCTGTCCTGTGTCAGTTCTGGCCTTTATCATTCCTAACCTAGATGATGACAGAAGCCTTCCCGGTGGTCTCTAAAACTTGCCCCATCTCTGGTCTATCCCTACACTGCAGCTGGAAGAGTCCCTAGAAAAAACCCAACTGAACATGACACTCTCCCTCCCCTTCATTGGCACATCATCGCTTTCTGGGTCAAGTTCAACTCCTTGGCATGTCTCTAAAACTCATTACCCTTCTGGCCTACCCACCAAGCCCCCCCAACTTTGCCCCAGCCACGCCAGCCCAGAAGCAGTTGTCCTGCATGTGCCGGGTTCCTCCATGTCTTTGCAGATACTTTTCCCTCTGTCTGGGAGTCTCTTCCCCAGCCTTTTCTGCTTGTCAGTCATTCATGACAAGCATCTTGCTGTCTTTGTGGCATTTTCTGACAATATCCTTCTTTCCTCCAGGACCTTAGTAGGTGCCACTCCCTGACCTTCCTCTCTTGGTAGCACTTCTTACACTCTCTTGTCATTACCAACTTTCCTGTCTCGAAAGAGACCCCAAGCTCCTTGAAGGCAAAGATTAAGTCTACTATGCCTTGGTCATAGGACATGGCACCTATCAAACAGAGCAGCTAACTTTTCCTGAACGTGTGCCATGTCTTAGGTTCTGCACCAAGCTCTTTTCACATCCTTTATATTAACTCTTGCAGAAGAGGAAGTGAGACTCAGAGTAACTTTCCCCAGGATTTGAACCCAGGCAGTGTGACTGCGGTCCAGGCTCTTAAGCACGACCCTCTGCTGCCTCTGAGATGTAGGCATGCACTAAGTGTGTCTTAAGCAAGTGAGTACATGGGAAGTGGCATCAGCATAAACAATAGTGTGGTGTGCTGAGCACACTCACTCGATTCTACAAGCACAGGAAGCCATGGTTGGTTTTTGAGCCAGGGAGTTGCAAGATCAGAGCTATGTTTAACAAAGAGAGCAATCCAGGCCTCCATTGGATAAACTAAGGTGAACTGATAGAGGCAGGGGGCTCTGCTCCAAAGCACTAGCAGGAGTCTAGGTGAGAGATGGTAGGACTGAAGCTAGGGTAGAGGTCACAATTACATCAGCTATCAGCACACAGACCTGCCTCCAAGGGAGAACACCAAGGAGAATGTATCCACAATACACAGGCACTTGGGGCAAACAGGGGCCTGTTTTGATTTCCATCTGCAGTACCAAGGGGAGCCATGGTTTAATCCCCAGACACGTCAAGAAGTTGATTCCACTAAATCATCACCTGGGGTATTCATTATAAGCCTCCAGCTGCGTCACAAAGATGCCAGCTCCTTGAGTGCTCCCTCTCCTGGGAGCAATCTGTGCTCCTCACTGTGATCTGCTGAATGACTCATAGCTGCTGCCACAGCCTGGGTCACACTCTGCACACTCTAAGAAAGCCCATTCATACATTCATTCATTCCTCAAATGGTTGCTGAGTGCCTACTACGTGCAAGCACTGCTCTAACCTATGGGAGTAAGGTAGAGAAGGAGGCAGATCATGCCTGCTTCAGGACAGCTTGCCCTCCAGTGGGAGACAATATCACCAAGCCACAGCTCCTGACCCTGTCTTCCCTCTTTCTTCACTTCCTCATTCCCCCTCATGAAATGTTGGGAGCTGGTTTTCTGGGGTGATATTTTTAAAGCCATTGCCATAAAAAGAAGCCAACGTCTCCTAAAGGCCCATGCAGTCCCTGGTGACCAAAGATAGGTCTATAGTATCCGCCCCAAAAGCCACAACACTCCCCAACTGGAACATTATAATTTAATAGCTGGTCTTAATACATAGGACCAAGAACTAAATGAAAGCCCACCGAGGAGCCCTTTGAATCTAGACTAGGTGTGAGCGGCCACAGGGTTCTAGGCCAGCCTCTTCATCACCATGCCTTACGACCCTTAGACATGTCCTCTGCCAGCCCCCTCACCTCAACACATACACACACACCCTGCACTTCACGGTTTATGCTTTAGTCTCGCATCTGTAAAATGGGATGGGAAGAAGTTAATTATATCACACTTCTATCCATGTTGGTGGGTGAAGTGAATGTTCAAAATGTACCTCTCCTGGGAAGGCACTGTCTAAAGACAAAGCATCCTTTTTTTTTTATTAACATGT
Organism: Tarsius wallacei; assembly: GCA_963574415.1. Taxonomy (NCBI): domain Eukaryota; kingdom Metazoa; phylum Chordata; class Mammalia; order Primates; family Tarsiidae; genus Tarsius; species Tarsius wallacei. Next base: position 5,999 of record CAUYQG010250040.1, read on the forward strand.
GTTTAACAAGTAATGTTCTAGACACTTGGAAATATACAGACTCATTTAATTTCCATGACAACCTTGGGAAGAAGGCATTTTTCTCTCCAGTTTTTAAAGATGAGAAGACAGCCTCAGAGGGTAACGTACCCAGGTCATGTATCCAGTAAGTGACAAGGTAGACTCAAATGCAAATTCTCCAACTCTTAATCCCAGCCCCAAACCAATGGCACTGAATATTATTGTCTCTTGGAGTGTGGAAGGTAAATTCAAGAGCTTACTACTAACTATTCTCAGTGCTTCAAGTTACCAAAGAGAAGAAGCACACATACAAGACACCTTATTTCTTTCCTTTATTGGTTCTTTGGTATAAGGTTGAACATTTAGGGGGAAATCCATTGCAGGGCTAATTAATTTTAGCTTTCCAGAGCAGAGGTAATGCTGTTCCAATCCTGAATAACTAAGTATCACCCTTCACTATATCAGACTCACTGGGGAAAAGGTCAGTCTGAATTGGAAGAAATATCGCAATTATACAATATAGTTAGAGAAATGCAATTAACTGTTCATCAGCACAAGAGTAACTACTACTACTAACTATTGCAGATAAACGCCTGCTAGGTTTGCATGAAAGGACTGATACATTTGTGAAGTGCAGTGATTGTATGCATCCCAGTATTTATAGCTCCAAATAATTTTGTCATTTATTCTTTAAACAGAAGTGTATGTGCCCTCGTTTATACTATTTATTTGCACAACACATGCAAAGATAAATCTCCCAAGCCCTGCTTGAATTCTCATAACTTCTGAATTAGTGAGTCCAGATGAATGAGGTTTCATAGTATAAGGTTTAAATTATTTTGGAAAAATATGTCTTTTTGCAACTATGCTGCACTTGTCCGCATCAAAGAAGTAAACAATGGAAGGTGTCAGCTGCTTCTTCCCAGGTTCCCCATTCCCAGACCCAACCAAAAAGAGAAAATAAACCACACCCAACACATGGTTACAAAACATTTCTGAGCCTCATTCAATGCATGCTGATGGGCCCTCTACTCAGTCAGCAGCCATGAATGTGAACTGGAGCCCTTGAGCTCAAAAGCCATTTGATCAACCAGAAGTCATGTGGCTAAAAATACACTTAGAGTGGACTAGAAAGCTGTTCCTTATTTCTCTGAATGGCCAAGGCGCAGGCTTACCAGCCAATCACCACCTCTCACAGAATCTCTAGAGGTCTTACTCAAACCAGCCCAGGGCCAGTGGGTGCTACAAAGTTTGTTTAGGGCACAATTCTTTGGGGTAGCATCTTGGGTCACAGAGAAAAAAAGTCAATCAACCATTGTCAGATCTCTGACTGCAGAGCTAGGCTCCCTGGGTTCAAATCCCAGTTCTGCCTCTGAATAGCTATGTGCCTCAATTTTCTCATCTGAAAAATGAGGATAATTATAATACCTATTTCATAGGGTTGTTGTGAGGACTAAGTTAGTTAATAAAGGTTAGAACAGGGCATGGATCATAGTTAACACTATTTGCATATATTATTATTATCTGTTTTAACTCCACAGTTATATTATCATATTTTATGTAATTATGTAATTAATATCTGTCTCCCTCACTATACCAGCTCTGTGAAGGGAAGAGCCAGGTCTTTTTTTCTTATCATTACAAGAAAAGCTTGGCTCTTAATGAGTGCTCAGTAAATACCTGTCAATGAAATGAATGAATGAATGAATCCTTACTCTGGTACTAAGTTGCCATGTGACCTCAGGTAATTTCTCTTTTCTTGATCTTAATTTTCTCATCTGTAAAACCAGAGGTGAGGTAAAATCAGATGGTCAGTCACCAAGACTCTTCCTATCATTAATGGGCCATGACCCTATAATTCTAAAAGCAAGAACATTGATAATAGTTAACACATTTTGAAAAGTTACTACATGGAATTCCTAAGTATTTCACATGCATTAACTGAATTAATCCTGACTCTAAAAGTTCAGCAGATGTAGACTGTCTGACAAAGATTTTTTGGGACTTACCTCCTCCTCCAGAAAAGGCTAGGGGGAAGACCGCCTGGGGGCAAGCCCTCTGGCAGTACTTTGGTGCGGTGAGAGCCACCTTTCATAGGAAAACAGTTTGTGCTCCTGACTGGGCCACCTTTCACCCCTTGTTCAAGTAGCAGCCCATTTGGTAAGGGCCAAAGATAAAGGACTCTTTCTTTCCCCTCTATGTGTAGGAAAGTCAGCCCTTGGTGTGAGCAGTCATGTCTCAAAATAGAACTTCCTAATATGGTTCCAAAGAGACCACGAGTCAATCACACAGCTGAGATGGACTTACACCATAGGCATTTGATGGAACCCTTGCCTATGCGCGTGCAGGCACAACACACATGTACACACACATACACACGTGCTCACAAGCACCCCTCACACACACCTCCACACACACGTGCTCACAAGCATCCCTCACACTCCCCTCTCAAGGGGTGGCAACTGGTGACTTACGTCCTTTTTAAAATCAGTAGCTGCAGCATGTGATTTGCTCTAGAGAATGGTAACTTCCTGTTATGGGCCCTCAACAAAAAGCGCCTTTATTCTGGGCAGAGATCTCTGGACCCCAGAGTTTGTGCCCAGCATGCTTAAGGACACTGCATGAAACCGGATGTAAAGTGTGAAAGGTGAGGCGGGTGCCATGGGCCAGCCTCTGCCACTCCCACTAGACTAAATAGAAGCTTCATTGGTCGTGTTAATTGCCAGGCCAAGGAAGCAGGCACTTCAGCCATCTCGCCTTTCAATGGTCTCTTCACCACGGGGAAAACGAGTCACTGACTCATTTGCAATTAGCTGACCTAAAAGGACAGAATTTTCCAAGCCGGATTCTGTGGTAACAGAATTTTATTGTCGCGTTGGAGATATTTTGAGCCAGTCTCATTTCCAGGCAATTACTCTTTTGAGTCTATGACACAACCTCTGGGCACAGCTGCATTGAGGGTCCTTAACTAGGCACAGAAGCCAACTATCTTGGGTCCTGTGAGAAGGAGCTCCAAGTCCATGCTGTGAATTTTTACCTACACAAGTCAAGGCAAGTGAGGACTCAGAACCAGCAAGCTGAGGTCAGGTCAGAATTCTAAGACCCTGTGCCCCATAGAGGAGTAGAGAGCTTGGTGAAGGAAGGCAGGCAGGGAGATTAAAGTTTAGTGGGCTGGCTTCCAAAAAATGGGAGTGCTCTTCTATTCCTGTGTAACTTGGTAGAGGCAGGTTAGCCTTGTTTTGGGTTAGCCATATTGATGCGGGGGGCAGGGGGGATGCGCCACTCCGGGACTGGGTTTTTATACCAGCTCTTCTACTAGCTTGCTGTGTGACTTTGGGCAGGACAGTTCCCCACATGGGTCCTAGTTTCCTCATTTGTACAACACGAGGTTGGATCACATGATCCCTAAAGTTCATTTTAGTGCTAATGTCCCAATGTTCATTCATCAAATACTATTTAGTATCCGCTAGGTGCCAGGCACACTGTCAGATGTTGGAAGTATGGTGTTGAAAACAACAAAGCCCCACCGGAGCGTATGAATATAAGCCAGTGGAAAGAGACAGCTGCCAGAGAGGATGGAGAGGTCCTGATCTGAGAGACAGAGGAGGACAGAATGTTTAGCTTCTTGAGATAGATGTCCAGGAAGGTCTCTCTAGGAGGTGATATTTAAGCCAAAATCTGAAGAATGATTAAAAAGCAGCAAGCCAGGAGCTGGGGAGCAGGGGTGGTAGAGAAGGGTACTAGGCAAAGAAAGCAGGCAGACAGTTCCCTGCAACGGGAACCAGCTTGGTATGCACAGGACCTTAAGGGAGGCCAGGCAGAACACCATGAGGTGAAGGGACATGGCACCCAGGGAGTTCACTTAAGAGGCTATCACGAGAGGAAAGCAAGCTTTTTGAAAAACTAAGGACCGATTTGTAATAATATGCCTCAATGTTATCTGCTTAATATGCCTGGGATCTTGTCTTCTGGGACAGGACCCAATCTTACTGTGGTCCCTTTGGTATTCAGAGTGGGTCCTGGGCTAGAATCCCACTGCACAGGCCTGAGGAGGGTCCACGGCCGCTGCCACACAATTCTCATGATGCAGAGCTCACGGGTACACGTCAGTGTTTCTGATCTGATTTGGGATTATGAAAGCCTTGGCGTGCTGTCCATAGTTTCCTTGGCAACAGCCCTTGGTGCCTTCTCCCTTGAGTTCCCAGACACCACCTATGCCCTTCTCCCTCTTTCCTAACTGTTCTTTTGACGGCGAAGTGCCTGTACTTTTGCTGTGTGAGCCAAGCCACCCTATGCAAGGGGAAAATCCCTCACTACAAGAATTTGGATCACTCTGTCTTATCCTCTGAATAGCTGATTCTCTTCACATGCTTCAGGACTAAGAGCCTTCCCTGCTCCCCTTGGGCTCCCACTCACAAGAGCAGAGTGGTTCCCTTTGGCTATCCAGACTACAGGGAGCAGCCATTGTTGTCATGGTCCCTCGCCCCCACCCCCCCAAGCTTCAGCCTAGCCTGTCTGTCTCCCTTACAGGAGGCAGCCTCCCACCTAATCCCGCGGGGCTCCACTCTCCAACTGTCAGGGAAGACAGATGGGGAGCAGAAGAATTCATACGTTCACACACTCTCTCTCTCTCCTTGCTGCCCTTGCCATCTTTGTTGATTGGCTCCTGTCCTTGTCGGGTAGCCCTTAGCACAGCAAAGAAATCTTTGTACTGACTGGCCTGCAAACTAGATGCTCTCAAAGGGAGCACATAGCTCCTCCCCTTCCTCCCCTCAGATCCTACTAAAAGGGGCTTATTTGCATAGCTGTCTTGGTAACAGAAAAGAATGTAAAAGAAGGAGCATTTCAGAGGCACTTCTCTTACTCCTAATCCTTTCTAGAACTGCTTCCTCTCTTCTTGTAGCTACTAACACCTGTTCTTCCGACAGAATCAAAAGCTCCTCTTCCCTCCCTTCCCCTCCCCTCCCCTCTCAGTTGGTTTATCTTGACTCCTTCCTCCACATTCACACCAAGACCAATAATTTACCATTTCCTACTCGTGTATCTTCCAGGACTTCAGTGAATGTGAACCAAAAAGAAAGATGTTCTCTAAGTGACAGGCACTAATAATAATCTTTGAAGGTGTTGACTTGCTTCCTCTTCAAAAGCCCGCTTTTAAGCTGCAGTTCATAATTGAATTCAATTGAAAAATGCTATTTTTAAGAATGTCATCGTATTTTGTTCTGTTGGGTTGATGGAGTGGGACCTATCACATTACCATAACTAATGATGAAATTCCCAACCATCCATCCATACATGCATACATCTTTTTTTTTTTTTTTTTGCGTTGGAGTCTCACTCTGTCGCCTACATTGGAGTGCAGTGGCCGCTCCCAGTCACCGCAGCCTCGACCTGCTGGGCTCCGGCGATCCTTCCGCCTCAGCCTTCCAAGTAGCTGGAACTACAGGCGCGCCCTACCACGCCTGGCTAATTTTTTATTTATTGTAGAGATGAGGTCTCGCCAAGTTGCCCAGGCGGGTCTCGAACCCGTGGGCTCAGGCGATCCACTCACCTCAGCCTCCCAAAGGCGCGGGATGACAGTCTGAGACACCGAGCCCAGCACATGCATACATCTTTAGCTGGACTTGTGCATTCGTGCACACGAATGAACACACACACACACACACACACACACACACACACACACTTTGCTATATTCTCAGTGGGGCCAGTCTTCCTTTCGGGTTTGATTTCCTCAGACATTAGGTTAGGAATACGAAGCCAGTATTACTGCTTCAGTAAACACCAGCTCAACTCTGGCTATGAAATCCTTTGCATTTCTCTTGTGGATTACGTCTCTAGACCAAGGATCAATCTTGCAGAAGTTCATTGATTCTTTTCCATTGACTCTCACTAAGAACATCTTTAGAAAATTGACGTCAACTGTGAACATGACTGATACTGTGTATGTGCAAGGTCAAGCTAATGTTAACTTTGTGGCACTTCTTTCCCTCAACAAGTACCCTTTTAATAGCCCCACTTCCCGGATGGAACCTTGTTTGATGAGCAGTACTCCCAGGCTGCATCCTACCCCCGTCACTCCCCGCTGGCCAGAGGTGCCCTCAGCCAACACCTGCTACACCAGTCCATCTGTGCATTCCACGAGGTATGGAAACTCTAGTGACATGTACACACCCTTGACCACGCGCAGGAATTCTGAGTATGAGCACATGCAACACTTTCCTGGCTTTGCTTACATCAACGGAGAGGCCTCTACAGGATGGGCTAAATGACTGCTCTCATAGGAATACATATTTAATATTAATAATTATTATTAATAATAATAATAAACCCAACACCCATCCCCCAGAAGATTTTATACATCGTAACTCACGGGCTATTCCTAGGCGTCCACTTTCCTAATGAATGTGAGGATGGGATTCAAAGTGGGATGAGTAAACTTTAGTTCAGAAACAGGACTTAACTAAAAGTCAGTGGGATTGGGTTCTCGTAGCCAAGCCAGACTTGACTGTTTCTATAGAGCACTATCTTGGGCAGGCCAATCTGTGCCTTTTCCCTCTTTTCCATGACTTTGCTTTGAGTTGGCAACCACTCCCAATAAGCTACTTATTTTCCTGTTGACAAAAGCTCTTTAGTTTTGAAGGATGGATACTAGAGGCAGAATCTGGTTTGTGTTCTTGGTTGGGCACATAATTTACCAAGAACATGCACCTTCCCTCTGTCTGTATAATGAACAGACCTCAGACATGTTCTACGCATACCTTCTTCCTGGTGATGTCATTATTGCTTCCTGGAGCACCAGGGCTAAATGGAAGTGTCTGGAAACTCTAGATTCTCTGTTATACCCACATCTGTCACAGTACCTGCATTGTCTTGGAATGTAAGCACTGTCTTGAGGGAAGGAAGAGGTCTGTTCTGTATTGCCTTAAGTTGATTGAGGTTTGTAGGGGACTGGTTCTTCTACATACAAGGATTTGTCCTAAGTTTGCACAATGGCTAGTGTCAGCAAAAGGCAGGAGAGAAGTTTTTTGAGTTCTATGAGAATGTGGATTTTTGGCATTGAGTATCGCACTCAGCTCTGCTGTGTTAACTTTGTGAAACTGGATGGACCAAACTTTTACTTAGCAAGCACCAAGTGTGAAAATGACTTTCATGGTTTCTTCATAAGACTGTAATAATTTCCGACACTTTGATAGAAAAAAAATTCAAAGTTGTGCCTTTGAGCCTATACTATACTGTGTATGTGTGGAAATAAAAATGTATTGTACTTTTGAAAAATTTTTTCGTAGGCATTTTTCTGTCATATTTGTAGCAATTTGTGAGGTTTGTTAGAGATTAACATAGGTTTTCTTTCTGTATTATAAAATGCACCAAGCAATTATGGTGGACCTATTACCCTATGGGTAAGAAATAAATGGAAATATGACATCGGATGTTTTAGCAATTGTTCTGTAAATAAAATCTTTGATCACACCACTCAGTGTGATAATCATGTCTACAGCTAAAATGGAAATAGTTTTATCTGTACAGTTGTGCAAGATATGAATGGTTTCACACTCAAATAAAAAGTATTGAACTGACATGCTTTCTTCCTTTTCACTTTTAATTTGCTATGACTTCTGTATGTATGTATGTGTGTATAATATAATATACATGTGTAAATAATATAGTATGTGCATATAATATAAATACCATTCTGGATAATTAGGGTGTAAGTAGGCAGAACAAAACAGAGTGGTCTTGTATGGCTGGGCTTTCCTGTTCCCTATCATCTTGTTACACACAATCATTCTAACTTGGATAGGCTTCCTTGAATGATGATTAAATAAATATAGTATCCAGGAGGTTTATAGGGGACTAGTTCTTCTACACACAGAGTTGTGTCCTAAGTTTGTACAGTGGATAGTGTCAGCAAAAGGCAGGAACTTTTCAGCTCATGCAGGGAATATTATTCTTCAATACCACCATCATTAAGAGGTCCCCTGGTACTTAGTTCATTATACTTTAAGGATCACTAGGTGTAAAGATATTTCAAGTGCGTGTTTTATTTATTTTTATTTTTTATTATTATTTTGTTTTTTGAGTTGGAGTCTCACTCTATCGCCCAGACTGGAGTGCAGTGGCACGCTCCTGGCCACCGCAGCCTCCACCTGCTGGGCTCCGGCGACCCTTCCGCCTCAGCCTTCCAAGTAGCTGGAACTACAGGCGTGTGCTACCACGACCGGCTAATTTTTTTGATTTATTGTAGAGATGAGGTCTCGCCAAGTTGCCCAGGCGGGTCTCGAACCCGCGAGCTCAGGCAATCCACTCACCTAGGCCTCCCAAAGCGTGGATTACAGGCTGAGCCACCAAGCCCGGCTTTCAAGTGCGTGTTTTAAATGCTAATAAACTTCTGGAATAGATCAGTAACATTACTGAATACTCAATAAGGATTTTAAAATTTTTCTCCTGCACTGTATTTTTATTCTGGGATTGAGAGGAGTGGGATATAGAAGTGAAATGACTGTGTTTTGCTCAAATGTTAAGAGTCTGGGATCTATGAGAGATTCAGAACCACAGACTTCCAGGAGTGGCAGTAGTGACTGTATTAACAAAAAGGTATGAGAATTTGACAACTCAATTTGCATTTTGAAAGATTTATTTTTAAAGCCAAGCTCTTACTTGCTATTACATAACATATTTATACCCAAACATGATTTTAAGATTAAAATTATTTATATATTATACATAGCATCTCCTTAAATATATTTAGCTATGTTGTCCTACAAAAAGAAAGTAGATATTGAATTTCACTCTCTGACAGTAAATCAGTTTGATCTTTTGTCCACGATCCATTAGTTGGCTTTTATATGAGGGAAGTAGGGAAAGGAAGAATGAAATTTCAGATTTAGTCATTGTATAAAATAAACCTAAGAGGCTGGGCGTAGTGGCTCATGCCTGTAATCCCAGCACTTTGGAAGGTAGAGGCAAGAGGACTGCCTGAGCCCAGGGTTTCGTGACCAGCCTGGGTAACTCGGCGAGACTTCATCTCTACAAAAAATCAAAAATGGGTGTGGTGGTATGCGCCTGTAGTTTCAGCTACTTGGAAGGCTGAGGTGAAAGGATCACCTGAGTCTAGCAGGTCGAGACTACAGTGGCTGTGAGTGTGCCACTGCACTCCAGCCTGGGTGACAGAGTGAGACTCTGACTCAAAAAAATCAATAAATAAACAAATCAACCTAAGAGTGATGGAACATGTCGCTCTCTTGTGATTCAAAGCTAGTGCTGCATAGATGAAAGGGTGTAGTAAATCTGACTTTTGAGTGATCACCCAATTCTTTAGCCAGGTAGCAGTAGTACATAATACCCATTTACAAGTAACAGTCACAAGCTCATTACACAAATCATTAGGCAAAAATCCTAACAAGTAACAAGGCCCTGAAGCTCAGAGAATAGAGCAGTCACTCTAGGAACTTTGCAAGGAACTACACAACCAAGACCACAGAATCATCAGCACCATGGAAAAGAAGGCAGCTTTAAGTGAGGACAAGTGGTCACTGGGCATTCTCTCCAGAGCACAAGGTCCTCATCTCTTGGAACCTGAGTACTACCTATGCCCAACCATTCTAACACTTTCAACTTCAGAAATGGGAAGGATCTGATTAGGAAAAGGCAACAGCTGCTGTGAGCACGTGATTCAAATACACCTTCTCTCCCTGTGATAGCTGCTAGCCAGTCACCAGAATGGGATTGGGCAAGGTTGGCAGCTGGGAGTGGGGCCAGTCACTTGTCAGAGGAACAACAGAAGAGTCTTGGCAGTAAAGGGATCCTCCCCTCTTAGGACATTTTTTGAAAAGAACTCTGCCAGCTTGAAACTGGCTGGAGTCATGAACAGTAGCCAGGATGGCTCACCCACATTGTAGGCCTGTGGCGTCGTCAGAATCCATCCTGCTGTGTCCTTTGTCAGGCCTCGGGTACACCCCAGGTCTGGATAGTAAGGAAATCTGTGGCCCTTCTGAGACTGAAATCAAGGACAGGCCAGTCCAAAATGTTTGCCACTAAGTCCAACCTAAATGGGGCGAGAGACTGAAACTTAGAAAGAGGGGTCACCTCTCCACCTTGTGAACTTGAATAGGTTACCTCCCCACTCTGGACCTCAAGCAGGCATATGACATGACTATAACATTCCAAATTATAGCCTGTGTGCTGATGGACCAGGGCTGGCAGATCTGGGTGTGAAGGATGGACAACTTAGGGAAAACAAAGAATGCCCTGGACTGGCAGCTGGGCACTGATTCAGGGAGGCCGCCACAAGGCAGAAGGCGCCGCTCCACCAGCTGGTGCTAAAACCCAGACCGAGGTTCGTGCCCGTGAGCTCCGCCATATGTATACCTGCACCACCTTCTTTCTATCCAACCCCATCCTCCCTTGCCCGACTCCGAATAGTAGTCTTTGGCAATTTTCCCCTCCGGCAGAATTGGCCTTAATATTTGCTTTAAAGTGAAGTCAATAAAAATATCTGAAGTGAATCTGGAGAAGGAAGGAGAGCAAAAACAAACAGGTTATTTTTCCTAACTTCTTGCGCCTCTTAAAGGTAGACTTGCTAGATCAAAAAAATAATTAAATTGTAGGAAGGGGGAAAGTATAAAAACCTCCTTTTTTACCAGGGAGGGGGTATGAAGAAGGACTGCCATAGGTCTCTTTAAGGCTAGGAGAAGCTCTCTGAAATCTAGTGAGAGTGGAGGCACAGAATTCAGACTTGGGCAAGAGCCTCAAGTGTGCAAATCATCATATCCGGAAACTTTAATAAGAGACTGACTAGGGGGTGGTGGGCCTGTTGGATCGACTGACCGGGGGAGGGGGCAAGCCTGGTGGCTCACACCTGTAATCCTAGCACTTGGGAGGCAGAGGCAGGAGGATTGCTTGAACCTATGAGTTCAACATAGGGAGACTTTGTCTCTACAAAAAATAATTTAAAAAAAATTAGCCAGGCGTGGTGGTGCACCCTTATAGTCTCAGTTACTCTGGTCTGGGTAACAGAGTAAGACCCTGATTAAAGGAAAAAAAACAAACAAACAACCATTGACTTACTGGCTTCAAAGTGAGGAAGAACTGAAGTCAAATCCTGGTTCCACTAAAGATGCTGTAGAAGGGGCATTCCTGCTCTAAGTAGGGTTGGACTCCAGTAGTTCCCAACCCTGGCTGCCCATTAGAACTACCTGGTGAACTTAAAAAAAAAATGATGTATAGGTCCCACCTACAGTGAATAATTGACCTGGAATGTGACCCAGGCATCAGTATTTTTTTAAGCTCCCCAGGTGATTCTAATATTTGGTCAAGGTTGAGCAACACAACCCCTATCGCCCTGCATTTCTAAGATTTGGGGTCTACTCCCTTAACATGCCGCCCAAGATTCTGTTTTGCAGGTCTCTAGTCTGTTCAAGTGGAGAGTAGTGTCCTGTGCAAACAGTGGCACTCCACATAATCTACGCTGTCTAGACTTTTTGCTTAGCTCACCAACCTCTCCCCAGCTGCACTGTTTTGCTCACCCTTCAGCCACCCCCATCTCCCTACCACTTTGCCGCCTGCCCTTCTAACCTGGAACTTCTCTGCTTCAGTTCCTTGGCAGCCTCCCAAGCTAAGCCAGCTTGGACACAGTCCTTGGGGCTTCCTCTTCTTCCGAGGAGGTCAGAACCTTTTGTGCTTCATCAGCCTCTCCCTGAAGTTTTTCCCCCATTCCTCCTCCTGTATCTCAACCACCCCAAGCCCTCTCACCCCCATATTTTGCTGCTGCTGCTGTAGGTGGAACGGAAGACGTGGGCCACGAGAGATGAACAAAGAGCTGTTGCTAGGAAAGGAGTGTGGGTGAAGAGAGATGGTGGGCGGGAGAAATAGGACTCCCCAGTTTTATGTCTCCCTCTCTCATCATAAGTGCCTCGACTGAGAAAACCAGTTGTTTAAGGTTTCTTATGAAAAATAATGAGGTCTGACCATGACAGCAGGGGTGAGAAATCTCTGAGTGAAGTTTTTGAGTGAATTATTAGCCAGGTGCAGTGGCTCATGCCTGTAATCCCAGCACTTTGGGAAGCCAAGGCGAGAGGGTTGCTTGAGCCCAGGAGTTCAAGACCAACCTGGGCAACATAGCGAGATCTAGTCTCTACAAAAAAATTAGCTGGATGTGGTGACACACACCTGTAGTCCCAGACAGCTGGAGGCTGAAGCAGGATTGCCTGAGCCCAGGAGGCCAAGGTTGTGGGAAGCTATGATCATGCCACACTGCATAGTCCAGCCTGGGAAACAGAGTAAGGTCCCAACTTAAAAAAAAAGAAAAGAAAAGAATGATAGTGAATTCTTAAGGAACTGCCAAACTGTGTTCCTGTAAGGGATGGCATCCAAAATGTCCTGGCCATGCTATACCTTTCAGAAGTAATAAACTGCAAGACGTCTTTTTAAAAACTGAAATGCTGTCAAGGCAGAAGGATAATCTTTAAATGAGGAGTCTGCAAAACACACTTTCCTCACCTCACGATATATGTGGTACGTTTCTGAAACACATCTGCCTTAATCCACAAAGGTTCCCATTTATTGGGGTCTACTATGTACCAGGCCCATTGAGGCATCCTCTCCAGTTCTCACAACCTCCCTGCAATGTCAGTGGTAGAATCACTTCAGTTTACAGAAAGGGAGGCTCTGAGTAGCTTAGTGGGCCTTGTCGAAGGTCAGACGGTTTAAACTAAGTGGCTGGACTGGGATTTGAAAACTACTCCAGAACTGTCTGCGCTCTACTAGAGCACACTCTTCCTTCTTCCTATTTTTGTTCTCACCTCCCCTCGCCCCCACTGCCCTCTCCTAAATGGTTTTACAGTCTCAATATCAATCTAGACAGTGGTAATAGAACCTACTGGGGTTGAAGAGAGTTTCAGAAGTTCTAGGAAATTTTTGTGCTCACTAAATGCAGGCACTTTCTAAACTGGGCACCAGATCTTCCCCTACAGTGGTGGCATCCCGTTCACAGTAAGTAAGTGGCAGACTAGCTTTCCCTGTATCACTTCCCAACTTACATACAAACCAGTATATTATCAGGGACCCAGATCTGCTATTCTATAGAGAACATACACAAAAGAAAATCAATAATAATGTAAAAAAAAAAAAAAACAAAACCAGGTCACAGGAGGATTTTTATTACCAGATTGAAAAAAAGCTCTGCAGGGGAGGTGCAATGAGCCAAGCATTCACCAGAATGAAGTCATGGGGGAGGTGGAGGAGGGAGCAAGGGGAGGACTGACTACCTCTTGCTGTTAAGGTCACTACCCTTTGACAGAGGTGGCCTCTGACCTCAACAACCCTACAATTCTGTTTTGACTGACCCTGAAACCCATGAAATTCAGATGTAGGCACTGCCCAAAAGTTGAGATAAAGCTGACTAATATGGGAAAAGCTCCCGGTATGTGCCCCCAGCTGAAAGGAGCTGGCAGTTCTTTGGCGGTAGATGCAATTTATTCTGTCCTCCTCCTTTCACAGAAATGCTAATCCTTCATAGGCAACTTGGGGGAAGACTAAAATGTGTTGATGATGAATGACAATAATCTTTTGTCCACTGCCACCTCCTCCTAGGGCTGAGCCTTAAGAGTTTAATCAAATGTTGGTAACTAAATTAATGCTTTACTGCAAGAGGATGTGGTGGGAAGAAGGATTGTGAGAATATATTTGCTCTGACGTGAATCTCAATAAACTTAATTGCAAAGGCATTGATATGGGGAAGGGGTATTCAAAGGGTGTTTTAGATTCCTTATTTACACACACATACACAAACACACACATGAGTTATTGTCCCAAAACTGTTTTACAGCACGTCAGTGTTAAGGATGTTAACCTCAAGGTTTAGGGACCAAAGCAGTGTGTTGGAATTACTTTTCTGTTGTGAAAAATAACAGCCTCAACAAAACTCATGCATTTGTGCATCCATAGGAATAACATGACCTTTAGCCTTGAATTTTCACAACATCCTGGTGAGGGAGGTTGCATTTTTCACTCCAGTTCAGCTAACATTTTAGTGGCTACTCTATGCCAGGTTTGCCTCACTGGCCACTTCGACAGCCATCTCTTTTAACCCCTACAACACCCTGCAAAGTAGGTATAAGTATTCTCATTACTGTTGAGAAAATCAGCGCTCAAAGAAGGCAAGTGACTTATCCTTGAACATCCAGAGACAGAGTTAAAATTCAAACTAGAGTTTTTTGGCTTTTGGGATCTCCCGCTAGACACACAAAAAATCGGGTACCAGAAGAATTTCAAGGAATTTGACAAACGATCAGCTTCTGAGACTCACTCAGTAAGTAGGGACTAAAAACCCGTTTTCCAATTCCCAGTCCAGATTCTTTCACCACATTACAGCATTGCCACCCAAAGTGCTGGGTTTCCCCAAGAGGTATTTGGATGGGATTCCAAGTCAGCGAGATGCAAATAGATCTGACCCACATTCCAGCTCTTGGATAAATAAAAACTCCTAAAGGGCAGAGCCCATTTTGTGTGCTTAATTTGAAAGCCCCACTGTGCATAGTCAATCAATATTAAACAATTATACGTACATTTGCCAAGGACTAACGAATGGTATGGGCTCAATTTTAGCAATGAGAATACTAGGAATATTACTGAAGAATCTCATAAAGATGCTCGAATAAAAAAAACCCTTAGAAGTCATCTAGCCCAATTGTAATTTTATAAACGATACCCAGGCTGGGCGCAGTGGCTCGCCTATAATCCCAACACTTTGGGAGGCCAGGGTGAGAGGATTGCCTGAGCCTAGGCGTTCAAGACCAGCTGGGCAACATGATGAGCTCTCGTCTCTACAAAAATATCAAAAAATTAGCTGGGCGTGGTGGCATATGCCTGTAGTCCCAAGTACTTGAAGGCTGAGGCAGAAGAATCGTCTGAGCCCGGCAGGTTGAGACTGAGGTAGCTGTGAGAATGCCGCCACTACACTCCAACCTGGGTGACAGAGTGAGACTCCGACTAAAATAATAATAATACATAAATAAGATTCAGAGATAAAATAATGTGCGTGAAGATCTGAAGCCAGCCAGCAACAGACCTTCTCCTGTCTCTCAGATCTATTTAATGTTATGTCATGTGGTATTGTAAGGTAATGTTTTCAGGAATGCAGCTAGGTTGGATTGGCTGGTTATAGGGTCATCATTGATTAGGAAACATCTCTCAGATTTAACTTTTCCTTATTTCACTGACCAAATTGACTTCTAAGAAATCTCCACTGATGGTTTTCAGGTTCAACCAAGTTGGTATTATTTCTCAATAAGTGTCTTGCTAATTTTGGCCTCACAGCATTTCCCCCGTTTCAGAGCCCTATAAGCTCTAACATTCTCTCTTTATAGATAACCTCCTCTAAGAAGGTTTTCTGATTACTCCTTTTCCCATTAATGTTTATCTTGTTTTAACTTGCACAGTACTATGTTCAATTTGTTCTTTAAAACGCAAGTAAAAAAGATTCGTTTAATGTCGAGTTGTTGCTTCTATCCCAAAAGGACAGAATCCATTATTTCTACTTGTTTTTATTTTTCATGGTGTCTAATACAATGCTGTGCTACAGTGAACACTAAATATTCATTAAAGGAACAAACTGTGTTAATTAACTTTGCTATGAAAGGAAGGAAACTCAATAAAAATTGAATAAAATTTTTTCTACCAAGAATAAAAATTTCTTGGTAGAAAACGAAATACTAAACTTTCATTTATTTATCAGGTTTATTCTAATTTCTCAAAGACTAACTAGAGAGTTATGGGCACATGAGTCTGGTAATCTACAAAAAATCACTTTAGTGGTGGATACTCTATTAAAATATTGATCCAGTGATTCTCAATCCTTGCTCATTCAAATCAACTGGGAAGCTTTTAAAACTACCAGTACCCAGACATCGTCACAAATCCACTGAAGCAGAAACTTCACAGGTATGCCCAAGCACTGATTTGCACCTATCATATTGATATCTGATTTGCACAGATTGATTTTCACATCCCCACTCTTATGAATAAATTTTTCTAGAGAATGAATGTATTCCAAAGTGATTTTTTTGTTGTTCTTAGAATCACAGAATTTTAGAACGGAAAGAGAACTAAATATGTGGATCAAGCCCTTGGATTTGCAGCTGAGAACACTGTAGTTTAAAAGAACTTGAGTGAGTGGCGGTTGCTGAGTGACAGGTCATATCTTGAACTAATGGAATTCTCTGAACTCCAATTCCGGAGCTGTAGTGACTGGACTGAGCAGTTTAGGTTCTAAACTTCTGCTTTCTTCTAAAGAAAATGTTTTAAAAGTATGGCATGTGGAACAGCTACATTTATTTTATTTTCTTTTTCTTTAATTTTCTTTTTTAAATTTTATTTTAGAACTGTGGGGTACATGTGAGGATTTACTATAGAAGAAAATTGTGTGCAGGTGGAGGTCTGGACTTCTAGTGGGCCCTCTCTCCCCTTGATAGTGGACCTGGTACCCAGCATGTTGCTGTGTGCCCCTTATCCCTCCTCCCTTTCTAGAAGTGACCAGCATCGAACAGTTGAATTTTAAACTGCTAACACCAAATACTCCTTAAAGACCTTTAATATGGCACATGCCAACGAGCTCATTGTCATGGCAAGAGGAAATGCCACAGCAGGATATATCAAAGTCCAAAGTAAATGACTAGTATCTATTGTCAGGCTTTTTCATTGGCTCTAGCCTGAAAGTCCATAACATTTTATATCATCAGAGCCCAGGGCACTTCTAGCTCTTAACTATACCACTTATTAGCAGATGTATTTGCTTATGAGCAAGTTAATCAACACTCTGAACTTCCCTTTTCTTTGTAAAAAAGAAGATAGTGCCTGTCCTATTGACCTTGGATTTTTCAGCTATTACAAGGATTAAATCAGGTAGTCTATTTGGAGATATTTTGAGAAAAGCACTATCCATATATATGTACAGAATTACCATATTCCTATGTCTAAGAGCAATGACTTGTGAATAAATATGTATTGCTTTGATTACCAGGCTCTAAATCCTATTTCCTTGGTACTGTACCACCCCAGCAATACCAGGAACTGGAGTCAGAGCTAGACTAGAGTCTCTTAGTCACTGAAAGTATCCTCCAACGTTCAAAGCGGTACAGTGATGTAGTGCCCAAGAACTCAGCTAGTCTAGGCTATTGACTTTGGACAAGCCACTTAATTTTTCTGGGACGAGAGTTTTGTCAGTGGTCAAAAGATGACTTGAATTAGAGTCAAATATCCCTTACAATTTCTCAAGCCATTAATTCAGATGGTTTCACATTTTAAAAATCTTCTTTTGGAAGTACAGGATTAGAGCCTAAAAAACATAGCCTGATTATGGCAATGTTTAAGACACATTCTCTTTAAGAGAAACATTGCTACTGAAACAAGATACTTTATGCTTGCTATCTCCTCTCTGGGAGACCCTTACACCAAAAATAAATATACAATTACTCAAAAAGCACTTAATAAGGTACTGACACAGAGAAGCAGCCACATACTTTGTAAACAGCTCTCAATTTGAGTCCCAGTTCCTGTTACTTGTTTTCTTATCTATAAAGTGGGAACAATAGTTTTCCCCAATGATCCACTGAGCCAATAAAATATTAAAGTGTTTTTAAACTGTTAGCAATAAGTGCAAGATGTTACTGTTACCTTAGGAACGTAGTTAACCCATGACCTTTCTAGGAAGTGTGCTTTTTCGAGAAATGAATTAAAATCTAACTTAATTTATTATGGACAACAGTACCTACTCCAATGCCTGGATCAACAAACAGACTCAATAAAGGTTTATTGCGTGGAAAGTATAATACACAGAAAGACCAAAAGCTCCGTAAGCTCAGGTTCCATGTTTGTTTTTATCTCCAAATTCCCAGGGTCTAGCAGAATACCTAGCACAGCACAGAAGAAACTCAATTATGAGATGACTAAATTTTTGCCCCCTCTAGTTCCTCTTCAGCACAGCTCGAGGGAGAGGCTGGCAGGGGAGGCACCGAGGATGATAAGGGTTGCGTGGAGGGGAAAACTGGAAATCACGTGGAGAGTCCACTCACTCTCTACCAAAAACCCTGGACGGCAGAAGGAGCAGGGGCTCTATGAGTTCAGATTCCGTTTCTAAAACCTGGAATTCGGATACATTAATCTACTAACCCCTCCAAGACCCAGTTTTCCAATCTTAGCATAACAGTGTCTCCCTCATACGGTGGCTTGCTTGGACGGAAGATCCATGAAGGCAAGGAATTTATTTGGGGCCCACTACATCCACCCTGCATCGCTAGCCCTGCACAGGTTCTCAAACGGTATTTGTTGAATGAATTCGTGAGAGATTGAGAGCGTGAACTAACCCAGGGGAAGCACGGAACGCCGGGCCTGGCACGGAACCAACACTGAGGGGATGGGAGCCCCTTCCATCCCCACCACCGTCTCAGCATCACTTTCACCGGCGGGAAGAGGTCTGGTTTCCAATCTCGACTTCCCCACTCACGGGCGGGGTTGTGACTTGGGACGCCCAAACGCGTCGGGTTCCTTCTGGTTCCACAAAACGTGCGTTGTGAGAATTCAAGGCTACGTGGAAGCCACCTAACAGAGCCCGCAGCCTCGTGGGCACGAGACGCATGGCAGAGACTGGCATTGAGGCAAAAAAATCGCCGAGTCCCCTTTCACTCAGATAACCTTCAATGTCCCACGTTACCGTCGCGGAAAGCAGAACGCGACTGCGAACGAGAGAGGAAGGAATTTCAGAGCCCGAAACCGCTAAATGGAAAAAAAAAGGGCGGTGGGGGGGGGGGGGGCGGGAACTAAACCAGGGCTTGACAGTTCCCACCAAGAGGTGGCGGTTTCCGCGACGATCAGCCGACCCCACCAGCCAAGGCAGGAGCAGGATGGTCAGCGGCTCCAGGCACCGAGCCGAGGCACAGGCTTAGACCCTCCCCGTAACGGTCTCCCCGCCGCTGGCCTCAGGCGGCCGCCGGACTCCCATTTCCGGCCCTCTCCGTACCACAGCTCCCAGCATGCCCTCGGCGGGAAGTCTTTCCCGAGGGGTGACTACCAATCCCAGCATGCCAATCGGCATGCCAGCACATTGGATGGAAGGGTGGGATGACCCCGTTGCATGCAGGGAACTGTAGTCCACTTAGCTGCTGGCTCACAGATGGGCGGGGAAGAGCCGGGTTGCTCCCGTCCGCTCGGGAGAATGATTCATAGAGGAGGGTCAGGAGAGAAGAACAGTTCTGTCTGCGAAATCCCCCTCAAAAGACCGGACTCTTCTCGGAAGGGGGGAAAGGCAGGAAAGCAAGCAGGGCCCGAGGCCTGACCCCCTCAGGCCGCTCGCCTGGCCTCCACCGAGCCGAGAGCCCTGTCGGGGGCGGCCGCGAGGCGCCGGTTGCTGGGGGAGCGGTGACGTCGCGGGGTGAAAGTTGAGGGGCGGTGACGTCGGCCCGGCCGGGCGGAGGCTGGCGGGTTGGAGGCAGGAGGGAGGGAGGGAAGGAGGGAAGGAAGGAAGCTGGGAAGGAGCGAGCGAGCGGGGGCGCGAGGCGTTTACCTGGAGGCAGCGGCTTGGGCGCGCAGAGCGGCCGCGGCTCCCCCGCACCTGCGGCCATGGATGAGGAGCGCGCCCTCTACATCGTCCGGGCCGGCGAAGCGGGGGCTATCGAGCGGGTCCTGAGGGATTACAGCGACAAGGTAAAGCGTCCTGGCCCCGGGCGTGCGGTATCGCACCCCCGGGCCGCCCTCGGTGCTTGCACATCGCATCCTTCCCCACCCCCCTCATTCCGGGGATGCGCATTGCTCTCCCCAGAAAACGTTTCCGGCTTGGGCATGCGTGTTTGTGCCCCCAGCCTTTTCCGTCCGTGCATCCTGCATCCCCCTGCCCCCACTCTAGCGCCCACTCCTCTGATTCCTGGCCTAGCAGCCTGTCCTCCGGTCCTCCTCCCAAGCGTGCAAGTCACACCCCCGGAATCCGTAGATGTGCGTCTGTGCCCTGTGCCCCACTCTTGGATGCATAAATGCGTGCGAAGCTTCCTCACCTGTACAGCTTAAAAATACGTGCTTCTCTGCATAAACACGGCCCTTGACGTGCATAAAATGTGTCAGCAACGATGGCAGTTTATTTTTTTTACCTATAGCACTGTACGACTTTCAAAGCGTTGATGTCTCATATATGGTCTCATTTGATCCTCAGAGTGTTTATAGGGTAGATGGTATCATCCTCCCCATTTTATAGATGAGGAAACCGAGGTGCAAAGAACTGAAATCACGCCCAAGGTCATGGACATGTTATGTTGTAAGTGGGCGGAGAATCTAACTCCTAATAATGCCTATTATTTGTATCGCATTAACAGCTTTCCTATCCATTATCTCATTTAATCTTGACAGCAATCCTGTGAGGTATTATCTACATTTTGCAACTGAGACTCCAGATAGGTTAAGTAACTTGCCCAAGGTCATATTTGGAGCTGGTATTCCAACCTAGGTCTTCAAACCTTCCATTCATTATTCTTTCCACTTTACAGCTCGGCTGTAAAGTAGTATCTTGTTATAAATCCCAGTCACTTCTCTGAATCTCTTTCCAAGAACCGTTAGTTCTTCATTGCTTTTCCTTCCAAGAATTTTACATACTTACTTCAAAAGATAGCATGCCACACCTTTATTCTTTGGTTTGGAAGGCTATAGGAATGACTGACTACTCCCTTCTGTGAACACACACCCAACACCAAGTCACACCCTAGCTATAACATCTTTCTTCCTTTTATTTACCTCAGTTCATAATATCCCCTTCTGTGTTTGCTGTGTGCCCACCACTGCATTCATACATTTTGTATTATTGAGCTGCCCATATGCTATTTCTGTGCTAGGTGGAAAAAACTCAAGAACAAGACACAATATTTATGAAGAGCTTTCATTCCTGTTTAATCTTCCCAACAACTCTGTGAGGAGAATAGTGGTATTCTCCATTTGTGAAAATGATAAAATTTAAGAAGATAATGTAGTCCCAGCTACTGAGAAATGGAACTGAGAGTTGTTGTTTTTTTCAATTGGGGTCTCACTCTGATGCCCAGCCTGAAGTGGAGTGACAGAATCACAGCTCACTGCAGCCTCGACCTCCTGGGCTCAGGCAATCCTTCTTCCTCAGCTTCCTGAGTAGCTGGCACTACAGGTACACACCACCATGCCCTGCTAATTTTTTTATTTTTTGTAGAGGCGAAGTCTTGCAGTGTTGCCTGGACTGGTCTCAAACTCTTGGGCTCAAGCACTCCTTCCACGTCAACCTCCCAAAGTGCTGGGATCACTGGCTTGAGCCACCATGCCTGCCTGGAGCTGAGATTTGAATCTAGATTGTCTGACTCTAAGCCCAGTGCTCTTTCTACAGTACTATGCTGCTTCCTTCGTGATGATGCATAAGTTCTATACTATTCATATCTTAGCTTCTTCACTTTCTGATATGCTTTACCATTGAACTTACTTGCCTAACTTAGAAGAAACTCATTTAATGCGTAGGTGTACTTATTGGGGAGATCATAATCATTTAACCTGATTTATAACCGCTTTCCAGAAAAGATAGGCAACTACAAACTGAATTTCTTTCTTTCTTTCTTATTTTTTTTTTTTTGAGTTGGAGTCTCACTCTGTCACCCAGGTTGGAGGGCAGTGGCATGCCTCTCGGCCACTGCAGCCTCATCCTGCTGGGCTCTGGCGATCCTTCTGCCTCAGCCTTCCAAATAGTTGGAACTACAGGTGCATGCTACCACGTCCAGCTAAGTTTTTGATTTATTGTAGAGGTGAGGTCTCGCCAAGTTGCCCGGGCTGGTCTCGAACCCACGGGCTCAGACGATCCACTCGCCTTGGCCTCTCAAAGTGCAGGGATTATAGATTGAGCCACCGAGCCGGGCCTGATTTTCAAATGAAAGAAAAACAACAGAGAACTTGGCCACTGTGTTGAATCAACTGATGTTTATTAAGCACTTATTATATGTCAGATGCCCAGCAATAAATAGGAATGTTTTTATATAGGGGAGGGAGAAGAAAAAACCTCCAGCTGGATCTTAATCACCTTCAATATTTCTCCTTCCCTTCATGGCTAAACTAATTAGGCTCCAGATTTGCTTCCTCCAGTTTTTCTTTTCTCCTTGATCTCCCTCCAGGTTGGCTTCCACTTACCACTTCTGTCAAGTGCTGTCACAGCTAAATCCTGGATAACACCAGCTACTCTTTTCATATTAAGAATGTTTTTAAAGTTGTTTTGCCCAATGCGTGTTGTTTAAGGTGATATCCTGAAGTACTATAGAAGATTTCCAAACACTTGTAATTTTGGGGCCAAGCTTAAGAGTGCCTGACTTGATGCGAACTCAGAAGAAAGCTCTCATATTTAATGCTGATTATTGTAGGGCTGATTGTAATACAAAGAAAGTGGCTGAGCTTCACGTTTCAGTGAGCTTTGCTCCTCAAAGGGAGAGATTTTGGGGGAATATGAATAGGGAGGGCATGTGTGATCATGGTGGTCAGACAGTAAGAATGGAGAGGTAGAATTAAATTGCCCCGCTCTATGGCTTATGGAGCTTGAAATCTCCAAAAGCTAACTGAATACCATGTACTTCAGTTTCATTATCTGGAAAAATGGATTTGATAAATGTTTGGAATAAGAAGTGATTGTGGGACATTGAGGAAGTACAACCAAGAGATAAATTTAATAATGTAGACAGAACAAGCTAGTGATTGGGTCATTTTTTTTGGAGAGGAGTGGGGAGATTCTTTATGCGACTTTATTTCTCCAGTAAAGCCAGTTCTTGAAAGAAAGCAATTTAGTAGAAAGAAGGTGGAATTTGGCATCGGATGAACCTTGGTTCAAATCTCAACTCTGCCATTTATTAGCTTTATAACTGTGGATAAGTTATTTTAAGCCTCTGAATCTCAGTTGCCTTATCTGTAAAATAGGGATAATATCACCATTCTCTTAAATAACTGTGAGGATTAAATTAAATGAAGTATAAGGCCAACACTGAACACAGTGCACCTAGGAGGCACTCACTCAGTAAATTACAATCATAATGATCAAGGTACTCAAGAAGTCGTGTGGTCAGAGCACAGGCTCTGGAGCCAAACTGCCTGGACTCTGATTCTCAACTTAATGATT
Source organism: Tarsius wallacei (assembly GCA_963574415.1). Lineage (NCBI taxonomy): Eukaryota > Metazoa > Chordata > Mammalia > Primates > Tarsiidae > Tarsius > Tarsius wallacei. The sequence goes on from CAUYQG010250040.1 coordinate 29,145, forward strand.
TGTGTGATCCTAGGACAAGTTACTTAACTTTGCTGTGGCTTAGTTTCCTCATCTGCCAAGCGAGCATGATATTAGTACCTATATCATAGGGTTGTTTTCGGGATTAAATGAGTTTTCTGTGTAAAGCACTTACAACAGTACCTGCCACTGAGGAAGCATCCCATAACTGTTAGTCTTGGACAAAAAAAGGCAGGAATTAAATGAGTGGCACTGAGTTGACATCACAACATGAAAATTTGGATATACGCGCAGTTCTTCCCCTTCTCTCTCTCATGGATACCAAAACATCTATGTTCAGAGCCATCTATCTGGTTCTAGAAATCCTCTAATTTCTACAGTATTTTAGAGATCATTTCCAAGCCTTCTTGCTTCGTTCAATGACTCTTGTTATCTTGGGGAGAGGAAAGATCTATCTATCCCAGAAAGAACGAAACGTGTCTGTTTGTCAAGGGCATAATGCAAGTTGACTCAGCATAGGAAAGTATTTTTTAAAAAATAGGAGGAGTGGTTGTTTTTCCCTTCTTTCAGTTCACCTGTTAACATTTATTGAGTACCTGCTACGTACTATGTATTATCCTAAACACTTTCACATTTCATATGTCATCACATATAATCCTTTTATGTTAAAACTTAGGAGAGGGATTGAAATATTCTGTGTATTTGCTCAAGGGCACATAGCCAAGAAGTAGAAGACCTGGTCTTCAGATTCCATATCTAGGGCTTTTTTTGCAGGACCATGTTGCCTTTATCCTGTCTGTTCTGTGTTTTTGAGCACAGAAGAGTTTTTTTCAGGAGCAGTATGCTACAGTCATAACTTAGTACCCATGGAGGTTCCAGGACTTCCTGTGGATACCAAAATTTGCAGATACTCAAGTCCCTGATATAAAATAACAGCATTTGCATATAACCTGTGCACATCCTCTTGTATACTTTTTTTTTTTTTTTTGAGTTGGAGTCTCACTCTGTCGCCCAGACTGGAGTGCAGTGGCCGCTCCTGGCCACTGCAGCCTCGACCTGCTGGCCTTCAGCGATCCTTCCGCCTCAGCCTTCCAAGTAGCTGGAACTACAGGCGCGCGCTACCACGCCTGGCTATCTCTTGTATACTTTAAGTCATTTCTTTTTTTTTTTTTTTTTTAGTCAGAGTCTCACTCTGTCGCCCAGACTAGAGTGCAGTGGCACACTCATGGCCACCACAGCCTCAATCTGCTAGGCTCAAGTGATCCTTCCACCTCAGTCTTCCAAGCAGCTGGAACTACAGGCGCGCGCAACCATACCTGGCTAATTTTTTGATTAATTGTAGAGACAAGGTCTCACCAAGTTGCTGAGACTGGTCTCGAATCCCTGAACTCAGGCAATCTTTTCGCCTCGGCCTTCCAAAGTGCTAGGATTATAGGCATGAGCCACCGCTCCCAGCAAGTCATTTCCGCATTACTTATAATACCGCATACAATGTGATGCTATGTAAATACTTGTTATACTGTATTGCTTAGGGAGAAATGACAAGGAAAAAAGCCTGCACTTATTCAGTACAGACACAATTATTTTTCAAGTATTTTTAATCCATTGTTGGTTGGATCCATGGATATGGAACCAATGGATAGGGGAGGCCAACTGTACTTCCTTTAGCTATGATTGGACCCTACTCACCTCCGCTTTAGTTGTAGAATAAACTGTTAATTTTAGAAAGTATATATTGTTCTAGTCCAGACTGTCCAAGCTCTTGCTTCTCCTTCAGGACCTCTTCCTAATAACAGATTTAGTAGAGAGATTAGTTGCCATTATTATCATGATTATCAGCAACAAACAAACCAAGAGCTCTGAGGTATACAGTAGTATGATGATTCCCTGAATCACAGGATATTTTTTTTTTTGAGTTGGAGTCTCACTCTGTCGCCCAGACTGGAGTGCAGTGGCCGCTCCCGGCCACCGCAGCCTCGACCTGCTGGGCTCCGGCGATCCTTCCGCCTCAGCCTTCCAAGTA
>CAUYQG010250044.1:0-10006 GCA_963574415.1 Tarsius wallacei
GCCACTGCACTCCAGTCTGGGCGAGAGAGTGAGACTCCAACTCAAAAAATAAATAAATACATAAAAATAAAAATAAAAACAACAAACAAACCTAGACTAAATGGAATGAAATACTTTGCCCTCAGAAAACAAGCACTAGAAATTTTCTCTAAATTCGTTTCTGTGTAAGACGTATAAACAATCTGAATTACAACAGGAATTTGGAGACCATACAAAATTATTCTAACATGAAAACAGCTAGAACAATTTTTAAAAGGAGGAGGAAAGGCAGAAAATTTGCCCTACCAGATGCTATTTGGAAACTTAATTAGAAGATAAGGGAGAAGCAGCATGGGTGCTGGGCTCTTGCTGTGTTTGCCTTGGTAGTGCCCAGCTTGCAGAGCAATGCCTGGACAATCAATTAATGTTATTGAATGAATGAATTAATGTATAAGTTAATGACAACGTTTACATTATCTGAAAACACAAATCATCCCTCACTTCTAAATGATATGAAAGATGGGACAGTATTAAAGTTGCAGTGGTAAGGACACTGAGTTTGAAGCTGAGGATTTGAATCCTGGTTCTGTTATTTGCCAGCTCAGTAGCCTGGTTTAATTTCTTAACCACTGGGCGTCTCATTTTCCAGCGCTTACCTCATACAATTCCTAAGAGTAAATGCATTATCCATCTAAAGCCTGTGAAGAGTGTCTAGCACAGAATAAGCTTTCAGGAAATATTTACCAAAAAAAATGTAAAGGTGGAAATTTATAAATGTAGCCCTTGGTCAAACATCAGTGGTTTGGCATCTGACATCCAAATACTGCTGTCACTGCAAGGCAGCTTCACTGTCCACATGAATGACCTGTTTAATGCGCCAGTCTAAAAGTGCTTCTTTTTCTTTTCATCCCAACTACTCTGCCATCCCAACCACCAACCCACTTGTATGGTCTCAACCAAACCTTACTGTCACTTCAAGCTGGTTCTCTGGAATCTTATATAACAATTTATGCCTTTTCAAATACATTAACCTCTGCCAGTAACCTTGTATTCTTTCACTCTTTTATTCCCGCTCCAACTCTCCTAGCACTTTTCCAAGCACCTGTACACCTGTATCTCTTCCTTTCTCCAAGTCTATCACCTCCTCAGGAATTTGCTTCCTTTCTTATCTTGCTTAGACACAATGTCTTTCCTATCCGTATAACCGGTTTACTTGGTCTTCTTTATTTTTCTTGCACTTGTCATGAAAATCCTATAACTGGGCAGCCAAAGAGAGGAAATAGCATAAACAAAAGCTTCTCCATTTCTGAAAAATGTCTTACATTTTTCAATTTACCTCTTAGTTTCCTAAGGTTTTTGGTCAAGTAGTTTTTCAAGAAAGACCTGCAGGCATTTTATTTCTTGAACCTTTTCATATTTAAAAATGCTTCTATTTGAAGAATATCTTGGCTGGATATACTATTCAGAGGTTATGAATTCTTGTATTCAGAACTAAGTAAACATAGCTTATTTTCTTCAAGCATTGAATGTTTGTATACTGAAATTTGATGCCAGCCTAATTTTTCCTCCTAATAGGTATTTTTCTTATGACAGGATGCTTGAAATTAAATAACTTCATGATATGCCTTGATATTAAGCATTTGCCTTTAAATTTTTGTGCTATCTTAGTGTTGAATCTTTGGAGCCAAATTTTTCTAGAAACTATGTACCCTCTTGATGGGAACTGTAAATGTTTTTTCACTTGAAAGTAAATTCTTATTTTATCATTCAATATTTTCTGTTTCATTTGTTGAGTTTCTTACTTCAGAGCCACCAGTTACTTTCTGGGGATCCAGTGTGCCTTTTTTTTTTTTTTTTTTTGAGTCAGTGTCTCACTCTGTTGCTTAGGCTAGAGTGCAGTCACAAGCCCACTACGGCCTTGACCTGCTGAGCTCCGACAATCCTTTGCCTCAGCCTTTCAAGTAGCTGGAACTATAGGTACCCACTACTACACCAGGCTAATTTTTTGATTTATTGTAGGAACAAGGTCTGGCCAAGTTGCCCAGCTGGTCTTGAACTCCTGGACTCAAGCAATCCTCTTGCCTCTGCCTCCCAAAGTGCTGGGATTACAGCCGTGAGCCACCATGCCTGGCTCAGTTTGCCTATTATAGCTATCAGATTTACTCTGACTGCTTTAATCCCTTTGTCCTTTTCATTTCCATTTATGAGCTCATTCCAAGTCTTTATCTCTATCAACACATACATTTTCAGACATGTCTACTCTGTTTTATAATATTTTGAGTTTGTGTATGAGTTTGTCATATTGGAATTTGTTTTTATGTGTTTCAGCTTCTCTTTGCTCCTCCATTTCTCTTTTACTGCCTTCATTTGTATGAATCGAGTGTATTTCAGTATTCTACCTTATCTCTTCTACTGATGTTTTTAGCTATACCTCTTATATTGCTTTTAGTAGATCTCAAACTTCAGAATACATAAAAATTACCTGAAGAATTTGTTAAAACACATATTGCTAGAACCAACCCTATAGTTTTTGATGAAAAATATGGGAGGGAAGAGCTGAGAATTTTTATATTTAACAAGTTCTGGAGCTTATAACTTGAGAACCACTTCTGTAGAGAATATAATATGCATATTTAACTTACTACAGTCTACTATCAAATAGTATTATTCCACCTTGTGAATAATGTATGAAACTCAAAACAAGATTCATTTTATTTCCTACTTCCCTTTGTGTCCTTGCTTATATGTGTTTACATTGCTAAAACCCAATAATGTAGTTATTTTTGTTTTATACTGGTAATAGATTTTTAAATAAATTTTAAAATATATTCAAAATAAGATAATAAAGCATCTTTTATATTTACCTCTGTGATAAACAGGCCTTAGGGCGCCCCTTACCATGATCACTGACTCCTGGTCTTCATGCCTTTGTATAATCACTTGAGAGTGGGCAGGAGCTATGACTAGCTTCTAGTCAGTCAGTAGAATATGGAAAGCATGATGGATATCACTCTTGTGATTACATTACATTATATAACACTCTGCCTTGCTAGAAGACTATTCTAGAGACTCTTCTTACTAGCTTTGTGAAATTAGTGACTGTATTACTCAGGATTCCCCAGAGAAACAGAACCAATAGGATGGAAAGATGGATAGATGGATGGACAGATGATAGATAGATAGATAGACAGACAGACAGATGGACAGACAGAGATTTATTATGAGAAATTTGGCTTATGTGATTATGGAGACTAAGTTCTACAATCTGCTCTATGTAAGCTGAAGATCCAGGAAAGTTGGTGGTGTAGTTCAGTCAGAGGCTAAAGGCATGAACCAGGGGAACTGATGGTGTAAATCTCAGTCTGAGGGCAAGAAAAGATGGATGTTCCAGCTTAGCAGTCAGAGAGAAAAGTAAATTTTTTCCTTCTTCCACCTTTTTATTTTAGTTAACCCTCAATGGATTGGATGGTGCTTGTTCATATTGGTGAGTGCCAATCGCATTCTTAATCCACTGCTTCAAATGGTAATCTCAACCAGAAACATCCCCATACACATACACAGAAACAGTGTTTAGCCAAAATATCTTGGCACCCTGTGATCCAGTCAAGTTGACATATAAAATGTATTATCACAGTGGTCATGTAGCAAGAAACTGCAGGCTACCTCCAGGAACTGTGACCCCCCCAGCCAACAGCCAGTCTTCAGGCCTATAAACTTAAAGAAACGAATTCTGCTCCTATCTGAGGGAGACTGGAGGTGGATTCCTTCCCAGCCAGGCCTCCAAATGAGAAAGCAACCTGGCTGACACCTTGACTGTAGCCTTATAAGATCCTGATTAGAGGACATAGTTAACTATGCCTGGATGCCTGAATGCCTGACCCATAGAAACTGAGATAATAAATATGTGTTATTTTGAGCCCTTAAGTTCTTAAATAATTTGTTACATAGCACAGAAAACTAATACAATCTATATATTTACCATTTCTGATCCTCTTTTTTCCTTTCTACAAACCCAGGTTTTCCTCTGATACCAATTTTTCTTCTGCCTAAAAGAACTCCTTCCTTTAACATTTCTCATGTGCAGGAAGGTTGAGAATAACCTTCTGTTTGTCTGTTTGAAAATGTTCTTATTGAGTTTTCATTTTTGAAGGATATTTTCATTGCTAATAGACTTTGAGGTTAACATTTTTTTTCCTCCTGCACTTTAAGAATATTCATTTTTTTCTGGACTCCTCCACTGTTTCCCATGAGCAATCAGGAAACAATTTTATAATTGTATACCCTATATATAATGTAGCTTTTCCCCCTGACTGATTTTAACATTTACATTTTGTATTTGTTTAAATAAGCTTAAATAAGAGGTATTGAAGTGTGTTTATCTTTCTCTTTACCCCACTTGGGGTTTGTTGGACTTTTGGACCTGTGGCTGATGTTTCCATTGATCTTGGAAAGTTCTAAGCCATTATTTCTTCAAATATTTCTGATGCTAAATTCTCTCTCTAACTTCACATTGGGACTCCACTTACAAATATTTTAGGTCCATTATTATTGCTATTTTTCCACAAATCTTGGGCCTTTTTCTCTGTTTCAATTTTTACTTTTTTTTTTCTATTTGTTTTTTAGTTTGGACAAATTCTATTGACCTATGCACAACTTTAATTATCCTTTTCCTTTTATGTCTAGTCTGCTATTAAGACCATAAGACAGAGTCTTCATTTGAAACATTTGGCTATTTTTAAACATTGTGTTTTTAATCTCTAGCATTTCTACTTGTTTGTTTTTAATGTTTGCTTCTTTTTGCTGAAATTTCTCATATCTTCATTCATGATGTCCATTTTCTCCTCCAGACCCCTTATCATATTTTTCAAGTACTTTTACCGACCCTTTCTGATAACATCTGCATCTGGGTTGGCTTCAATTGACTATTTTCTCTTCTGATCATGGATTACATTTTTGTTGTTGTTTCTTTTCTTATTTCTTTTTTTTTTTTTTTGCAAGTCTTATAACTTTTTGTGGCATTTTGGATGTTAGTACACACGAACAATAGAAAGAAAATATATATTATTTACTTTTCGCAAGCATATGCTTCCTCGCCTGTCAGGTCACTGTTTGGTAGGGGGTGGGGGAGTGAATGTTGAGACAATCTAGCTTTTATCTGAGTTGGGTCTGCACTTTTTTACTACAGATGTCAAATACTTTGAGGAGAGTATCAGAACTTTCTTTTCAACAGGGTTTGAAAACTGAACAATCTCTATTCTTTTTTTAAATATTTTTCTTCCATTTTAATATCCTCTGCCTTACTGGGACTCCATTACATGTATATTAGGCCACTGTTAGGATATTGTTCTACAAATTTCTGAGTGTTTTCATTATTTTTTTTCAATCTTTTATGTTTTCTTTATGATATTTAGGGTAGATAATTGTTATAGTTGCCTGTTTTAAAACTGTTTAAAGACAGATCATAAGGCTTATTTAAGTCATTCCATTATTGCCAGAAGTGAAAATCTACACTTACAAAATTTTTTTATTTGTACAAACTTATGGGATACATGCGAAATTTCATAGTGTTTCTTGAAGTTTACTAACATTTCTTCTTCAGAGTTGCATCTGCTACTAGGTTTTTATCCAATGAATTTTTTACTGAAAATTATGTACTTTTTATTTTGCAATCCCCATTTTATTTTCTTCTTATATTTTCAATTACTCTGCTGATATTTCCTGTTTTCTTACTACAACTGTTTCTTTTTATTTAAATTTGTATTTAAATAAACAGCCTTATATCTTGTTTTTAAGTTGGCTGCAAATTCCAGTGTCTGGGCTGCTAATTTCATCAATGATTTTACTGATTACTTGATTCTGTTAGGATTGATTTTATATTTTGTTAAAAGAGGTAGAAATATTTCAGTTCTGTCCTCATTCCTATGACATGGACCTTAAACTAGGATTTGGTCCTTACTACTTACAAAACTCTGGTCTTTCTGGGATCTCAACTGTATGCCTGAAATACTCAGTGCAGCCTCTCTACTTTGGAATTGAAACCCACCTTCTGGCTGTCTGATATCTCTACTATTTCTCATATCCACAGCAACTTCTCCATGACTCTTCATAGAGTCTTGCTTCACATGCACTTATCCCAGCTCTCAGCCAAGATGGCAAGGAGAACCCCTATATAGAATTATAGATACCCTTCTGCACACTTCTCTCCTGTCTGCTAACTAGTCCCTCAAATTCAAGACACCTCATCAGCCTTGAATGCCAATTTCCACCTTTTCACTTTGGTGACACTACTGTTCTTCATGCATTCCATCTTCTTGTACTGTAGACAGTAAAGTGTCCCAGGTCAACTGCTGGGTGAATATGAATCTAACCTTGTGTATTTATCTTCTCCTATTTCTGCTGTGTCTGTTTTCAATCCCTGCAAAACAGTTGCCTCATATATTTTTTCCTGCTTTAAAACTGTTTGAAGACAGATAATAAGTCTTATATAAGTCATTGCCTTATTGCCAGAAGTGAAAGTCTGCACTTAAAAATTATTTTTATCTGTACAAATTTATGAGTACATGTGCAATTTTGTTACTTGTATAGTGGTCAAGCCAGGGCTCTTAGAGTATCTGTCGCCCCATGTACAGTGTATCCATAAGATAATTTCTCATCATCCATTGCCTCCCACTCCCTCACACTTCCAAGTCTCCACTAGCTATGGTTCCCCTCTCTGCTTCTATGTGTTCACATTTTTCAGCACCTGCTCATTAGCAAGAACATGCAACATTTGACTTTCGGTGCCTGGCTTGTTTTACTTAAGATAATGACCTCCAGTTCCATGTGTGCTGCTGTAAAAGACATGGTTTCATCTTTTTTATGGCTGAATAGTGTATGTGCTACATTTTCTTTATCCATTCATCTTTTTCACATTTTAGCATCTACTTTATATCAGTGTGCCCTAGTTTTGGTTGTGCAACACTCAGATTACTTCTGATTATTTTAAGGGTCTCATAAAATGTTCATAACAATATTTTGTGAAAGTTATGCTATTTTTATAGTGACTGGGTCCATACATGCTGCAGGAACTCCAAGAATGAAGTCGAACTGGGGAAAGATTCCTCTCACTTAGTAGTAATGTAAGCGCTGACGTGATGGTGGCAACACTTGTTATTTTCAACAGTCATCTGCTTGAACCACTGGCCTCAGCAATTCCACTCATCATCTTTGTTTCCTTAGGAGCTAAGAGACTATACTCAAAGGAGCAATACAGTAATAGAAAAGAATAAGAATACATCCTGTTCTTACATTCCCTAATTTGAGGTCTACAAACTCAACCTTTAAGCCCTAATATGGGGTCTAAAACACGTCAGTCAGGTGCTTTTCTTTTTCCTTCTTCTTCTTCTTTTTTTTTTACTATTTGCCATGACAGACAGTAATGTCTGATTAGGTCCATTCAGGCTAAATGATTAGGGTCATCCTCAATATGGATAATTTAATGATAACAAACATATAGCCCTAATTTAGTAAAATCTGGTTTAAAGAAGTATGAAACATTCTCTTTGTATTACTGTATTCCATCAGTTGTATACATCAATATTTATCTCCACACAGACTGTTATTAATTTAAAAATTAATTAAATGACACTTGATTTTCAAATAATATAACATTCTGAATACTTATTCTTTTTCTGTCCTTTTTTAGAATATTCACATGCTTACATTTAGGGCAAGTTAGTCACTTTTATCAGAGAAAGGACCTTAACAAAGTCAATTTAAGGGCTGGCTGCTATAAGTTGTCTCTCTCCTGTTTTTTTTTAAACCAATACACTGCTTTCTTTTAATGCCTCCAAGAAGTAGCCTTATATGTACGTTTAAAATTTACGTAGTTACTTTAGAGAAAATGAGCCTAATGGCACCAGAATTAATGACACACTTAAGTGCTAAATTTCCCTATGGATACCTTGGTCAAGTCTTCACTTCAGCTCCCAAACCAAATCAGATAAATTTCCCCTTAGTAAACATGTTCCAGCTTATTCTCAAATCCCTACTACTGATTGTTTAGCACTGAATTGTTTATGTACTGAACTCTGAATATTTTGTTTTTCAGTTGAATTGGGCTTTTTTCTTCCTTATGCTACCAAGAGAGGAGTTAAACTCTTTTGTCTTCCTGATAATTTCAAAATGGTATTTTAAAAAGCAGTATGTCTTTCAAACAGTTTTGCAGTTGCTTTCTTAGAGATACCAGCTCTCTCATTTAATATATTCCATAAGAATTTTATAATGACAGATTTCCAGTTCCAGGAATAGCTTAGAGAAATTACCCCAAAAGTCCTCTTACAATAATAAATAAAACAAACATGCAGTAAAACAAAATAGAACAAATGCATTTTTTAATACATAGCAGAAATATAGGGAATGCTAAAAGCCAGTGAGTGGGCAGGTAAACTGAGATTCCTGCATATACCTCGGGTCCCTAAGGTTTACATCTTCTGTGAAAGAATGCATTAATATAAAACCTACCTACCCACACAGAAGACAACTAGAAGCTTTAACTCTCTTGATTTCAGTGGAGTGAAGGATAGATACATGTAAAGGTCATTCACAAAACAGGAAGTGCAAATGGCCAATAAACGTGTGAAAAGATGTGCTGTAATCACCTTAGTAATGAAGGAAAAGAAAATTGAGACAATAAGAAATACGATTTTGCCCTCATCAGATTATCAAACCTTGTACAGTTGGGCACTGTTAAGTGCTGTGGAGAATGCTTAGACATGATCATGCTAATTCACTGCTGGTGGGAGAATAAATGGTCTCAAAGTGGCATCATTTAGTAAACCAGAAGATGCTCACACCCTCTGGTCACTTCAGGGAATTTCTCAGACCAAAGAAGAACAAAAGTATTGCAGTATTGTTTGTCGTAGCAAAAATTTTAAAAATATATAACAATGTGAATTACTGTTTGAAAAATAGGATATTGGAAAAATAAATGGTGACATATTCCACTACTTACAACAGTTACTGGGTACTATATAACAGTGAAAAATATGAAATAAGTCAAAGTCATATAGATAAACATGAATACATTCCAGTAATAAAATGTTTTCAAAAACTAGTTGCCAAATGATGACACATATTACACGATCTATATAATGCTTAAAAGCATGTGTCTAAGCAATATACATAGTATGCATTTAAAGTGAGAGTATAACATATTTGTAATATATTTAAAATTCATGCATAAAATTCATGTATTAGAAGTAAAAGTAAAAAAGATGGTGGGAATGATAAACACCAAATTTAATATAGCTGTCATCTCAATAGAAGTAAAAAGGGGTATAAGATTGGAGAAGGATAAAAGGAAGCTACAATTCTAATCAGTAATGCCTGGGGAATCTGCCTGGGGAAGGGGAGGTACACCTCATCAACAAGGGTACCTGCATAATGAACATTTGCATACCACATCTTTAATGAATTGTACCCCACATCCTTAAAATAAAAAAAGTTTAAAAAATAAAATAAATAAAAATTAACAAAGTAAGCCTGGAGCAGTGGTGTACACCTGTAATCCCAGCTACTCGGAAGGCTGAGGTGAGAACATCACTTGAGCCTAGGAAGTCAATGCTGCAGTGAGCCTTGATCATGCCACTGTACTCTAGCCTGAGTGACAGAGTAAGATTCCAACTAAAAAAAAAAAAATATATATATATATATATATATACATATATATGATCAGAAATAGTACAACATCACCCACATACTTCCACTTCATTAGCATTACATTTTGCCACATTTGTTTCTTCTATATATGCTTTGTCCTGAACCGTTATAGAATAAATTATGATAAATAAATAAATAAGTTTCCTGTAAAAGATTGCGGGATAGATTAAGTATCAAAAAAGTGAATGATAGCCGGGCTCGGTGGCTCAGCCTGTAATCCCGCGCCTTTGGGAGGCTGAGGTGAGTGGATTGCCTGAGCCCGCGGGTTCGAGACCCGCCTGGGCAAGCAAGACCTCATCTCTACAATAAATCAAAAAATCAGCCGGGC
>CAUYQG010250046.1:0-24735 GCA_963574415.1 Tarsius wallacei
AGTTATTTCTGGTTAAATATGCTAAATATTAGAGGGGGAGGTAATGGTGTCAACAGCTCCCGAACATGTCCTAGCAGTCTCGGGGTCTTTGGCCCTCCTGATTTCTAAGGTTCAGTGAGCCTCCGTGGCCGGGTACCAACAACATCTGATAATGTTTTTGTTTTTTTTTTGAGTTGGAGTCTCACTCTGTTGCCCAGACTGGAGTGCAGTGGCTGCTCCCGGCCACCGCAGCCTCAACCTGCTGAGCTCCAGTGATCCTTCCGCCTCAGCCTTCCGAGTAGCCGGAACTACAGGCGCACGCTACCACGCCCGGCTAATTTTTTTGATTTATTGTAGAGATGAGGTTTCGCCTGCCCAAGCGGGTCTCGAACTCGCGGGCTCGGGCAATCCACTCACCTCAGCCTCCCAAGGCGTGGGATTACAGGCTGAGCCACCAAACTCGGCTGATAATGTTTTTTTTATGGGAGGGGAATATATATGATGTGTGGCTAACCCAAGCCGCAAAGAATTTCATGAATGTAATTCACAGGCAATCCAGGAACAGATGGTAGCACATGGAGTCTGGGTCCAATGCCATACCATAAAGTAGTTTTGTCAAATACTAAAATCTTCAGGTTATTTGTTGGCTAACTTTATAGTAATGTGAGTTATATTAAACTCACTGTAATTAAGTATGCTAGCAAATTATTTGCCAGATAATTACATCAACTTATTTCCAGAAAGAACAAAGCAGTCTGAATTTACTATGAAAATGTAGTGGGCACTGTGAATGATGTACTTGTTCCTGGGACAGAAACAACAAGCACCACTCTGATATATGAACTCCTAGTCCTGCTGAAGCATCCACAAGTCACAGGCATGACACAGATTAAGAGCAATGTGATTATCAGAAGCAAGTATATAATTTCTTTATCTTGTACCTTTATTTTATTTTTTATTCTTATTTTATTTTAAAGATGTGGAGTACAATTCAGGGTTAGGTTGATTATGCAGGTACCCTTATTAATGAGGTGTGAACCTCCCTCCCCTAGCAGTATCCCTCAACTGCCAATCCCACGCCCCTCACATGGCAGTTTCCTACTATTGCCAATCCCTTTCTTATAATATTACAATAATTGTTCAAGGTCTGCTTATGAATGAGAACTTAGGGTACTCTGCTCTTTGTTTCTGTGATAGATCACTGAGTAGAATCGACTCTAAATCCATTCAAGTTGCTGCTAAGTCCATATGTTTGTCCTTCCTTATGGTTGCATAATATCCCGTTGTGTATATGTACCACATTATTTTCATCCAGTCCAACTTTGATGGGCAGCATGGTTGGTTCCATGTTTATGCTATTGTGAATACACCTCAACAAACATACATGGGCAGTTAGCGTTTTTTTAGACAGGTTTGAGTTCCTCTGGGTATATTCCCAACAGGGGAATTGCTGGGTCATGTGGAAGGTCAATTTCTAATTCTTTCAAAAATCACCACACTGTCTTTTAAAGAGGTTGCACTAGATTGCTTTCCCACCAGGAGTGTAGACGCATTCGTTTTTCTCTGCATCCTCGCCAGCATCTGTTGTTTGTTTTATTAAAGATGGCAATACACACAGAAGTTAGGTGGTATCTCAATGTGGTTTTGATTTGCATTTCTCTAATGATTAGTGAGGTAGAGTACTTTTTCATGTGTCTGTTGGCTGCCTGTATATCTTCTTTTGAGAAATGTCTACTCATGTCTTTTGCCCACTTTTTAATAGGGCTGTTTGTTTTTTTCCTTTCAGGGCATTTGAATTCCTTGTAGATTCTGGATGTCAGGACTTTATCAAGTATATGGTTGGCAAATATTTTCCCCATTCTGGGACTGTCTCCCTGCTGTCTTGATGGTTTCTTTTGCTTTGCAGAAGCTCATCAGTTCAAAGAGGTCCCACTTGTCAATCTTTTTTCCTATGGTATGGGCACTTAGGGTTCTGATCAGGAATTGGTTGCCAGTTCCAATTTCCATAAGGATATTTCCTGCATTTTCTAAGATTCTTATACTTTGAGGTTTTATATTTAGGTCTTTGATCCATTTAGAGTTAATTTTTGTGTATGGTGATAGGTAGGGGTCCTGTTTCAATCTTCTGCTTGTCATCAGTCAGTTTTTCCAGTACCATTTACTGAATAGGTTCCCCTCTCTCAGTGGTTATTGTTGGGAGCTTTTTCAGAGACAAATTGGATGAGAAACTGAGTCTTTGCTTTTGGACTCCCTATCCTGTTCCATTGGTCTGTATGCCTGTTCTTGTTCCAATACCAGTGATTTGATTACTGCTGCCTTAAAGGAAAGTTTGAAGTTTGGAAGTGTGATATCTCCTGCTTTGTTTCTTTTGCTAAGAATTGTTTTGGCTATTTCTTGGTCGTTTATGCTTCCATATGAATTTCTGTATTGTCATTTCCAAGTCTGAGAAGAATGATGTTGGCAATTTAATGGGTATTGCATTGAATCTGTAGATTGCCTTTGGTAGGATAGACATTTTAGCAATGTTGATTCTTCCTATCCATGAGCATGGAATATTTTTCCATTTATTTGTGTCTTCATGGATTTCTTTGAATATTGTTTTGCAGTTCTCACTGTAAAGGTCTTTCACTTCTTTGATTAGGAAGATGCTGAGGTATTTCATTTGTGTGTCTGTGTGTGTGTGTGTGTGTGTCTATTGTGAATGGGATTGTGCTTTTAATTTGGGTCTTTGCCAGCTTCTTTTTGGTGTTTAGGAATGCAACTGTCTTTTGCACATTATTTTGTACCCTGAAACTTTGCCAAAGTCCTTTATAAGTGCAAGCAAGTTTTTAACAGATTATCTTGGATTTTCAAGGTATAGGATTATATCATCAGGAAAGAGGGATGACTTCCTCTTTTCCTATTTGTATACCCCTGATTTCTTTCTCTTGTCTAATAGCCTGAGCTAGGACTTCCAACACAATGTTGAAGAAGAGGGGTGAGATGGGCAGCCAGGTACAAGAGGGAAACAAGAGGGTTGAGATGGGCAGCCAGGTATCTTAAGAGGCTGTGGCTACCTTGGACCCAAGGTGAACCACTGTTAGTGTCCAAAGGGTCCAGTCTGGTGAGCTAAAAACAAGCAGTAGGAGACTCTGGACAGCAGAAAGACCCAACCCTAGATCTGAAATTTAAAAATAGGGGTATAGTTATAGCCAGGAGTAAGCATGAAGCATGCTAATAGGAAACCAAGTATTGGTATTGAACTGTTTTGGATCCCATACCCCTTTGAAAGTCTATGAAATGTATGGCCCCTGTTTTTAGAAAAATACACATTTGCACAGAAACCATCATGCTAATGATTGAAATAGCTTCATTGAATCCTGTGGTTCTGAACTACAGGTTCAGAACACAAGGCGTAATCAATACTTATTACTGATGTTGATGATAATGGATGGAATTTCTTGTATTAATCAGTTTTCCCAAAGTCTGACCAACTCAGATAAATGAACATTGTGATTTTAATCTAAGAAATTCTAAAGTAGGAAGAAGTTATAGTCTATTTATTCTTCTTTCTGGTAACTTTCCACTCAATGGAAGAACATAGGAGGCTGGGGAAGAGGTAAAGATATCTCAGAATAGCTCTTCTGTGCTCCTAAAGGAGACTAGAGTATAGGCTAAACCCAATGACTCACAAGAACCATCCAAAGGTCAATACACAAGGATATTTTCAATAAACTATTCATAACTGCAGGCAGGTTAACTATTCCCATCCACACTTTAGTTCTTCCATAAGACTGACCTGTGACTGCTGTGCCCAAATAGGCCCAGAGAGAGCACTTGCTCCATTATCTTTTACAATGTCTTGGTTTGGCATCTAAACCAATGTAGTGTTCCTACCAAAAGAGCAGTAAACACGGAGTGTTAGTTATCTATTACTGCATAACACATTACCCCAAAACTTAGAACTTAAAACAACAAACATGTATTATCTTACAGTTACTGTAGGTCAAAATCCAAGCACAGCTTAGCCAGATGGTACCTATACCTCAAGGTCTCCCACAAGGCTACAATCAAGGTGCTGGCCAAAGCTACATCCTCATCTGAAGGCTTGACTGAAAGAGGATTTATTTCAATGCTCCTTACATAGTGGTTGGCAGAATTCAATTCCTCACAGTCTCCTGAACTGAAGACCTCATGTCCCACTGGCTGTTGACCAGAGGACTCCTTCAGTTCCACATGAGTCTCCTTATTGTGTAACTTTCAACATAGCAACTAACTTCTCACAGAACAAACAAGCAAGAAAATTTTTTAAAAGGCAAGTAAGATGAAAATCACAGTCATTCATAGCCTAATCTCAGAAATGGCATACCTTTTTCCGTATTATATTTATTAGAAATGAGTCATTAACATTCAGCCCACACTCAAGGGGAGGGAATTACATGAGGGTATGAATACCAGGAAGCGAACATCATGGGGAGCCCTTTCAGTGATGGCCTGTCACATATGGGTTGAAATTCTAGTTCTGTCACTTATTATAGAACCTTAGGTAAGTAACCCAATCTCTCTCAACCTCGATTTTCTCCTCTGTGAAGTTAGAGTAATAGTGCCTAATTTGCAGGGTTGTGATGAAGACTAAAGATAATGAATATAACTTCCACAACTCAACAACAAAAAGATGACAATCCAATTTTAAAATGATGAAGTACTTGAATAGGCATATCTCCAAAGAAGATAAGCAAATGGCTAATAAGCACATAGAAAGATGTTCAACATCATTAGTCATTAGGGAAATGCAAATCAAAGCCACAATGAGATACCACTTCATACCTATTTGGATGGCTGTTATTTTTTAAAGGAAATAATAAGTGAATAACAAGTGTTTGTAAGGATGTGGAGAAAATGGAAACTTTGTGCATTGCTGGGGGTAAATTGTATAGCACTGTGGAAGTTGGTCTGTTCCTCAAAAAGTTAACATAAACTTACCTCATGGTGCAGCAATATTACTGCCGGGTATATACCCAGAATAATTTAAAGCAGGGATTTGAACAGACATTTATAGGCCAATGTCCATAGCAGCATTATTCACAATAGCCAGGCTTGAATGTGTCCCCCAAAGTTCATGTGTTGAAACTTCATCCCCAATGCAACAGTGTTAAGAGGTGGGACCTTTAAGAGATGATTAGATTATGAGGATTTTGTCCCTATGAATGAATTAGTGATGTTATCATGGGGTGAATTATCTTGGGAGTGCGTACCTGATAAAATAATTAGTTTGACCCTCTCTTCTCTCGTGCACACGCTCTCTTGCTCTTTTTCCTTCTGCCATTGGAAGATGCAATAAGAAGGCCCTCACCAGATGGGGACCTTAGATCTTGAACTTCCCAACCCCTAGAACTGTAAGAAATAAATCTCTATTCTTTAAAAATTACCCAGTCTGTAATATTCTGTTATAGCAGCACACAACTAAATAAGACAGGTGGAAACAACCTAAGTATCCATCAGCAAATAGATAAACAAAATGTGGTATATATATATGCCAGGGACTCTTATCTAACCATAAAAAGGAATAAAGTTGGACACATCCAACAAGATGAATGAACCTTGAAAATATTGTATGAAGTGAAATAAGTCAGACACAAAAGGACACATATAGTTTGACTCTACTTACATGAAATATCTAGGATAGGCAAATTACAGAGATAGAGAGTACATTTGATGTTCCATGGACTGGGAGGAGGGGGAATGAGGAGTTACTACTTAATGGGTACAGAATTTCTGTTTGGAATGATGAAAGGGTTTGGAAACAGGTGATGGCTATCCAACTTGGTGGATGTAATTCATTCCATTGTATTGTACACTTTAAAATAATGAAAATCACAAACTTTAAATTGTATATATTTTAATATGATCTTAAAAAGATAAATAACATAGCAGGTGCTCAACAAACAATAGAATTAAATACCTAATTATCAGCAGAAACCCATTCAGGCAATAGTTCGAATGCCTTGGACTGACCTGGATCTGTAATGTTAAAGAGATTGTGGAGAGGATGAAGGAGGCTAGATTTTCTTCCACCAATAGCTCCTTCTGTGGTTGGCATTTCTGGAGTGCCCCACTGTCCATAAATTTCTAGCTCTAGTAATCTTAGAAGAAAGAAAAGGGGAGAAAGAAAATTTGCCTTTTTGAGAGAATCCTCTTTTCACCTCAGTTCCCTTCAAGATTTGAAGTGATCTCACAAAGTGTTTTTAAATTGCTCACTATTCTTCTATAATGGTTACTCTCTTATGGCACTCCAGTTGCTTGGTGAAGGGTCTAGGCCTTGAAGCCAAGTGCCCTGGGCTATAAATCAGCTCTAAAACTTCCTGAGTGATCATGAGCTGGTTGGCCACCCTCTCTGTGCTTCAGTTTCTACTCTGTGGAAGGAGGATAAAAATGTCTACCTCAAAGGATACTATAAGGTACAAATGAAATAATTCATATAAAGGATTTAGGAAGTGGACTGGCATATTCAAAGTGAGCAATAAATAGCAGCTAATATTATTTTAGAACAATATCACTGTTCTACCAAACCTTATAAACATCTATCTGTGGAACTTTAAATGAAGGAAGAATTATTTAACTTTAGTTTCCAGGTATCTGATGAATTAACTATTTCTTCATTCAAATACTTAATGGACACTTCCCATGTGAATGCCATTGTACTATTATGCAATGTTGCTTCATTCACCTGACGGAGTGAGGGCAAAAGTGTGAATTGGATGATAGCCATGATTGGAGTCATTGTGAGACCCAGATGAAATTCCTAGAGCAATTAAAACCTTCCGGGTAGCTTCCAGTGTCCAGTTCACTTTATATTTCAAATGATTTTCAAACCTCAATGTAACTGCACCAACATCTTTCAATAGAGCACACTGCTTCCTGAGTATGACTTAAGGAAGCATGTTCATGACGTTAGGAAATAGACTCAATTTTGTGCTGTTGTGATAATTATTTGATAGCTAGACTAGAAGGCAAAGGAGCAACTGTTTGAATGTCCAAATTGTGTGACAAACTAACAGGTGGCCTTTGCTTTAAGAACATAAAGAAATAACAAGAGAAACATGCAAAGTTGAACATGTGAACCCTTCTAGGTTCTGAGGACCTGCCGTGAGCCTTCCCACTCCAGTTCAAATTATCCCTGTATAGACAATTTGAAGTTATTTTAAAACAGATACTTTAGTAACCAGTTTCACACACTGATTGTTTCATATTAACTGATTGTAATCAAATGATTATTTTTCTTTTAAAACGTTTTAATACCCTATGTATGCTTCCTTCCACCAAAATACCTTAAATCAAATACTTTTTATGATATTTACCCTAACTTTTTAATTCTTGTTCCTCAGAATGCAAAGTGTACCTTCTCACACCACAGAGAAAATTCTTTCAATTCATTCATGCAATAAATTCAATAAATATTTGTTTATGTAACCTATAGTTATTGAGTGCCTATTGTGTGCCAGAGAGAAAGCAGTAATATAGTCTTCTACCACCCGTCATAATAAGAAGAGAAGCAATACTAATAAAGTATGGATGATATTCAGGCTCCCACTTGAATGATTCCAGTGATAGGTAACTCACTATGAGAGTTCAGACTCAGTACTGGCAAGTTCTAATTGTTAGAAAGTTATTTCATATATTGAGCTGAGTAAAGGTGAAACTTAGCTCTAACATAACATCTGGTATAGTTTGCCTTGCCAGGCAAAAGCAGGGGCACTGCCAAAGTTGTCCCATTTCAAATATAGAGGAAAAATCTTTTGGCGCAGAGACAGAATTCCCTACAGAATTTTCTCCTGGCATGGCTGCCTTTCCACTCCCTTGAGACTTCAGCATCGCTACACCAGTAACAAAATATAAGTTTACAATATAAGTAAACTTACAATATAAGTAAACTTTTCAGTTTATACCTTTACCTTCATTTTGGACTGAAAGGTTGAGAAATGGACCATTTCAATCTCTTAAAGAACCCATTCCTTGGCTGGGTGAGGTAGGGTTCATTCCTTGATAGGTAGTTCATGCCTGTAATCCCAGCATTTTGGGGGGCCAAAATGGAAGGATTGCTTGAGGCCAGGAGTTTGGACCAGCCTGGACAACATAGCAAGACTCCATCTCTATTTGAAATGTATATATTAAAAATAACTCATTCCAACTCATATTTTACAGTAAGCTAATAACTGTGTAGGATAAGTTTACTACCTAAGGATGAGTAAGCAGAGTAAAATTACTGGACCTTTGTAAATTTTCTGCAATTCCAAAGAAAGAAGTTTGATTCCAATTCTGGTATGGCAAAGTAAGGAACCAGACTGATTCTCCTGTGAATAACAGCTACAACTTTGCACAAAATATAAAAAGTAAACTATCTTAAAGTACTGGAGAGTGGACAAAAGCAAGTAGAAACTTGTAAAAAGGAACAAGCACATGGTGAATTTCTTATTTTTTATGGTGTTTAATCTGAGGGCAAGCTGCAGTCAGCAGCTGCTCAAAGCAGCCAAAACCCCACTAGAAAATCACAACCCATATGGTCTGAAGAATGAGGGGACAGTGTTGGGGAAACCACACCACTAGAAATTAAGAGATGAGTCTCAGAAAAAAGCTAGAAAGAGGATACCCCAAATTCTATGTATACATTCTGCCTACATTTCTGGTTTAATCCTAAGCCACACATCGTTGGAGCAAACTCCAAATAAAAATAAAATAAATGAACTAAGATTTGAGTTGCTATGTAAACAAACAAAGTTTGAATCTTGGAGACAATCAGGTCAGTTGCCTAATAAAACAATTCCAGTGAAATAAATGTTTGGAAGAATATGACAGAATCCACATCCACCATTCACAATGTCCAGAAAAAAATGCCAAATTAGTAAATGTACAAAGAATGAGAAAAATGTGGATTATTCTCAAGACAAAAAAATCAATGGAGACCAACTCCAAGATGACCTAAATGTTAGATTAGCAACTATTATAACTATACTTGATGAAATAAAGAAAAATATGCTTGCAATGAATGAAACAATAGAAAATCTGAGCAGAGAAGCAGAAACTATATTTTTAAAGCCAAATGTAAATTCAGGAGTTCAAAAAGTAAACATTTTGAAAACTTACTACATGAAATTAATGGAATTGAGATGACAAATGAAACAATTCTTTAACTTGAAGGTAGGTGAATATAAAGTATATAATCTGGATAAATAAGAGAGAAATAATTGGGAGAGGAAAAAACAACAGATTCAGAGACCCATGGGACAATATCAAATGGACTAATATATATTTAATTGGAATCCTTAAAGGAGAGAATTGTAAAAATAAGGCATAAAAATATTTGAAAAAAAATGGCCAAAATCTTCCTGCTTTTGGTGAAAAACAATTGACAGATTCAACTTTAGACAACTCAACCATATAGGCAGAATAAATATAAAGAAAGCTGTGCCTAGCAGAATCATATCAAACCACTGAATATCAAAGATAAAGAGAGAATTATTTTAAAGTGTTGAAAGAAAAATATCAACCCAGGATTATATAGAGAACAAAAATATTCTTCAAGAAAGAAGAAAAAAATTAAAATATTTAAAAATAACCCATTGCCAGCAGATGTCCACTACAAGAAATTAAAAGGAAGTTCTTCTAGGTGAAGAACCAAATCTTCGGGAATGATTGAAGAGAATCAGATATGGTAAATATTCAATAACTATATAGGACTATTTATTCCTCTTAATTTCTTTAGAATATATAGAACTGCACAAAGCAAAAACAGTAACATTTTGTTAGGGTTTATAATGTATGTAAATGTAATATGTATAACAACTATAGCATAAAGGATAGGAATGAGAATAAATGAACCTATGTAGTTAAAAAAATTCTACATTTCATGTAAGGTAGGACAATGTTAACTCAAACTAGACAATGAAAACCTACAGATAAATATTGTGAAGCCTATAGAAACCACTAAGATGTAATACATACAGCTGAAAAGCCAATTGATTAATTAAAATGTAATTCTAAAAAATACGTACATAACCCAAGGCAAGTGATCAATCCAATGGAGAAAAAAATTGTCTTCTTTGAAGAAGAAATCCCACCCCCCCAAATTTTTGTGTTTGTTTTTGAGTTGGAGTCTCACTCTGTCGCCCAGGCTGGAGTGCAGTGGCATGCTCACAGCCACCACACCTTCAGCCTACTGGGCTCAGGTGATTTCTCCACCTCAGTCTTCCAAGCAGCTGGAACTACAGATACCTGCCACCATGCCTGGCTAATTTTTTTTTTTTTTTAGTTGTAGAGTTGTGGTCTCGCCAAGTTGCCCAGGCTTGCCTCGAACCCCTGGTCTCAGGCATTCCTCTTGGCCTCTACCTCCCAAAGTGCTGGGATTACAGGCATAAACCGCCATGCCCAGCCCAAAATGTTTTTGTTTCTTTTGTGATTCTCAAAAAGGGACATTATATTTATGAAACTAAAGCCAAAAATGATAAACAGAAAGCAATACAAAAGGAGAAAAGATTTCATGGAGAATTAAAATAAGCACATCATCACTGTGAGAATTAAAAACAGTAAAAAATAAATGGATAGCTGATTGAACATTGTAGAAAACTGAAAGACAAATTCAAAAACACTGAAATTGGAGGAAACACAAAGGATGGTGACATTTGTAGGGAGTTTGGATGGTCCAAGAGGACAGACTTGAGAAATCTTACCTAGGAATGAGAAGAGTCCTGGAAAAGCAGGATTCGGCAGAGGGACAGTTCGAACTGTGATGCATCTCACTGTCTGCTTCACAGGGAAAACTACTTACAATACTTTGCAATAAAAAATAATTGCTATTCTTTTTTTTTTTTTTGAGTTGGAGTCTCACTCAGTGGCCCAGGCTGGAGTTCAGTAGCACACTCATGGCCACCCCAGCGTCGACCTGCTGGGCTCTGGTGATCCTTCCATCTCAGCTTTCCGAGTAGCCAGAACTACAGGCGTGCACTACTACACCTGGCTAATGTTTTGATTTATTGTAGAGATGAGGTCTCACCAAGTTGCCCAGGCGGGTCTTGAATCCGCGGGTTCAGACAATTCACTCGCCTCAGCCTCGCAAAGTGCTGGGATTACAGGCTGAGTCACCAAGCCCGACCTCACTTTTTTTAAAAAGTAAAAATAATGCCAAAGGTAACTCTTTAGTCAGAAAGATGGTAAATAATAAGAAAAACAATGTGTATATAAAACCTCAGATTTTACTAATGATCTAAGATTTCACTAATAACCTTAATGGAGATGAGAAGGAAGTAAAATGAATGAAAACATTTTCATCCAACACAGAGACAGTCAATACATATTTCTTTTTTCTTTTTAAATAGAGCTATGAGACATAATTTTATTTGAATCTTGACAGGAAAAACAAACTAAAAGAAAATACAAGCCATCACTGAACTTCAGAAAATTATTTCTTCAAAACAAGAATCATTCCATCCAAAAATTTGTCTTTGAAGTTAAGAAAAATTTTAAGAAAATCATTAAGAAGTTTAAGTGATCGCGTGAGAGATTTTCAACATGTGCTTCTTAATGAACATAAATTTAAGTTTCCAAGAAGTAATACTTCATCAACTGTCTTTAAGCATCTGAAGATACCACTAAGACTAAACAGCAACAAAAATATTTTTTATTTTTAAAAAAAGTACTAAGTTTGAAGCTTTGAAGGAAATAAATAGGAACAGGCTGCTCTGAAAGAAAAAATAGCCTATAAAAAAGGCAAATTAGTTTCAACTTTAAGGGGAAAAACTAAATGCATCACAGGAATATGATTAAATCTAGTAATTATAACAAGCCTAAAGAAAGTATATATGAATACCAAACATTGGTTTGTTCTCTTCATCTTCCTGAAATATCTGAAATTTTCCCTTCATTATTTCAGAAAATAATGCTGTTTTACTTCCATCAACCTTTATAACACGAAATTTTTATACACACTTTGAGTTTTCTCTAAGTATCTGACTGTATTTCTTTGCTTTTGCTACTATTGTTAATTATTTTACCTTCTTCTCATCAATAGCATACTTTGTACTTCCAGGCTCTTAACAACCAATTCATAATATATATGCCCTCTCTTTGAACACATTTTTATGTATCTTCTGATTTTATATTATAATTTGGACTGTTTAATATTAAGCCTACTAATCAATTGTTACATGAAGATTTATTTTTTTCTCAGGTTTGTTCCAATATTGATTAGGTAAATAGGGAGGGTGGGGCACATGGTTCATGCCGTTTTTGATCAAAAACTGCTGAAAACTCAGCACAGTGTGGGGAGGCATGCTCGTAAATCACCCATCAAGAAATGGACAAAAGTACTGAAAGAATCTCCACACAAAAAAATTCCCTGAAACCAAACGCAGCCTCTCACAACGCTGGCTGTGTACAGATACCAATGGGTTCCTAGAACACTTACCTAGTAGAGGAAGCCTGTAGTACAAGGGGCCCATCCTCCAAAAAATAATTCTTGTTTTTTTGGGGGGTTTCCCTTGCATATCAATGGAAGAAAAGAACAGTCCAGAAACACACTTATACAGGTAGGGATACTCATTTTTAACAAAGTTGCAGCAATAATTCAATGGCAAAAGAATAGCTTTGTCAACAAAAGGTGGTAAAAAACATAAAAATCCTTGTGCAAAACTATGACTTTCAATCTATGTCTGTATCATAAACAAAAACCAACTCACAATGGATTATAGACATAAGTTGTAAAACCTAATAATATGAAACTTCTGGAAAAAAAGAAGAAAATTCTTGTGACTTTGGGTTAGGCAAAGATTTCTTATATGACACCAAAACACAACTCATTACGAAGAAAATATTAGTAAATTTTGCTTCATCAAAATGTAAAACTTATGCTCTTTAAAAGACACTATTGGCCAGTTGCAGTTGCTCACACTTGTAATCCCAGCACTATGGAAGCCCAAAGCAGGAGGATTGCTTGAGGCCAGGAGTTTGAGTCCAGCCTGGGCAACATAGCCAGACACCATCCCTACAAAAACATTTTAAAAAATTAGTCAGGTGCGCCTGTAGTCCTAGTTATTTGGGAGGCTGAGGCAGGAGGATTGCTTGAGCCCAAGAGTTCAGGGCTATAGTGAGCTATGATTGTGTCCTTGCACTCCAGCTTGAGCAACAATATGAGACCCTGTCTCTACAAAATAAAATAAAAGATACTATTAAGTAAATAAAAAGACAGATGTATACAAGAAAGAATATATTTACAAAGCATATACATGTCTTTATATGAATATATTTATAAGAATATATTTACAAAGACATATACATGTCTTTATATGACTCTATGCTTCCTTTTTTGTGGATAAATGCCTAGGAGAGGAATGGCTGGATCATATGATAGGTATAAAACAGTACCACGCTGTTTTCTAAAGTGGTTGTACTATTTTACATTCCTACCAACAGCACACAAAAGTTCCAATTCCACATCCTTACTGATCCTTGTGTGGCTGACACTTGTGTGGCGAGGTTTTAAAATTTTAGTCTTACTGGTAGATACAATGTGATATCATGTGGTTTTAACTTGTGTTTCTCTAATGGCTAATGATGTTAAAGATAAAAGACTTGTATTTAGAATGTATAATGGACTCTTAAAACTCAATAATTTTAAAAAATACCCAATATAAAGTGAAAAAGGATTTGAATAGATGTTTTACCAACACAAAGATATATGAATGGCAAATAAGCATAAGAAAAGAAGCCCAACATCATTAGTCATTAGAGAAACACAAGTTAAAACCACATGATATCACATTGTATCTACCAGTATGACTAAAATTTTAAAACCTCTCCACACAGGTGTCAGCCACACAAGGATCAGTAACGATGTGGAACTGGAACTTTTGTGTGCTGTTGGTAGGAATGTAAAATACTACAACCACTTTAGAAAACAGCATGGTACTGTTTTATACCTATCATATGACCCAGCCATTCCTCTCCTAGGCATTTATCCACAAAAAAGGAAGCATAGAGTCATATAAAGACATGTATATGTCTTTATTTGTAATAACCAAAAACTAGAAATGGATAAATAATGAAATACTACTTAGCAGTGAAAAGAAGTGAACTATTGATACAAATGGCTAGCCTGAAAGACAAAAAAAAAAAAATACATAACGTATGAGTCTCTTTAAATAAAACTAGTAACCGTGGAAATTCATAGTAACAGAAAGCATACAGTGGTTGCCTGGGGATGAGGAGGAAATTCGGAAAGAGGTAGTGAAGAGGGATTACCAATGGGCACCAGGAAACTTTTGGTGATGATGATTATGTTCTCTATCTTGATTGTAGTGATGTTTTCAAGTGTGCACACACTTGTTTCAAAACTTATCACATTGCCATAAAGGAGGACAAAATGATGGACTTCGCAGCAACTTGGATGGATTTAGAGCCTATCATACTTAGTGATCTATCACAGAAACAAAGAACTGAATACTACATGTTTTCACTCATAATTAGGTCCTGAACTTTTGTCACAATACTTCAAGAGAGGATCTGCAGTAGAGGCACACTGCCAGGAGAGGAAGGGAGGGAGGGCAGACACATATCATCACTGAGTACCTGATTCTAAGCGAAGGGAAGTGAGGACCAGTGGGAGACCCAAACTTCACCTGCAAGTAGACCACTTATGTACCTAATCCTGACTTGTACCACACATGTTTAAAAGAAAACAAAGAAAAAAAATAACTTATCAAATTGCATACTTTAAATATGTGCCGTTTATTGCTTGTGCAGTTTATCTCAGAAAATATATTTTTTAAACCCTCTAGGTTAGAGTGTGATGTATACATTGCATAAGAGTCATTGCATTTGTCCTACGTTGTGGATGCCAACCCCTCCACCCACACAGCTGTCCTGCTCAAAATGTGCTCTTGTCGCATGACAACATTCCAAAGGTTACCTGGACAGTCTAGAGTACAAAGGGAATAGTTCCTCCCTTGTTTTGTATATTTCTGTTTATACAGCCAAAAGCTGCACAGCTTTAAAGTTTTGTGAATGGTTCCTCTATTTTAACCCTACTGCTAAATCTTTTTAAGCTTATGGTCCAATCAACCACTACTCCCCAAATCTTAGTCCCATAAATATTGTCAAGTCATATCTCCCCAGTTTCTATTTCCGTTCATTAATATTTTATATGTGAATAAGACACTTGATCATTTTAAAGTATTTTATAGTATTATAAATATAACTGCTTTACATTCAACCCTTTTGAATCCTAATTCACTATCTAACATTGTGATATACTGACTACCCCTCTTTGAATTAATTCCAAACCTGAAAATAAAGCTATCTAGATTTTCAACCACAAGGCCAATAAATTTTTTTTTTTTTAATTTATTTTTGAGTTGGAGTCTCACTCTGTCACCCAGACTGGAGTGCAGTGGCCGCTCCCGGTCACTGCAGCCTCGACCTGCCGGGATCCGGCGATCCTTCCACCTCAGCCTTCCAAGTAGCTGGACCTACAGGCGCGCGCTACCACACCAGCTAATTTTTGATTTATTGTAGAGGTGAGGTCTCGTCAAGTTGCCCAGGCAGGTCTCGAACCCGCGCTCAAGCAATCCACTCACCTCGACCTCCCAAAGCGCTGGGATTACAGGCTGAGCCACCGAGCCCAGCAGCCAATACATTTTAAAAGCCCATTTATGACTTATTGTGTCTATTTGCCTGTCTCGGTTATTACATGGAAAACAAAGACTGCTATGGAATTTAGTTACTTTGCTTAGCTACATTATGAATAATTGAAATGTTTTCATAATTTTATACATTTTCTAACTATGTGATTTCAGACATTTAACATTTTCTCATTTTGACGTTCACCCTTTTGCCAGGGTGTGTCTCATCCTTGGACATGCGTGATGAATCAGTACAATGTCAGCTTGGCACAACCTAGCCTTCATTTTATAGAGATTTTTGAAAGTATCTCCCAGTTACTGCAAATAAGACAAAAATAATATTTTACAGCAATGACACTCTCCCCCTTAGAATTCAGGTACTTTACCTCCAAAAAGGGGTTTATAAGCGGATTTATCAGCTCTTCCAAAACCCTCCCTGTTCATCCACCTTTATTCTATTCCTCTCTGTTCCCCACAAGGCCTAAGACACTTGACAAGTCTCTGGCTCAGCCTCAAGTGGTTCCTTTTGAAGGAAAATCACTGATGAGTAGATTAGAGCTGATTGGAGATACCTGCCTGGGGGAATTTTCTGAGAATTGAAGCAGACAAGCTTCCCCTAAGTCTTGAGAAAGTTGTTCCTCCTTCACTGTTGATGACTAAGAAAAGCAGAATTTTCTCTGAGCACTAGTGATAAATGACTTGAAAGCAAGAAGAGACTTTGTTTTGCTTAAGTGATTACAAAAGGAAAAAAAGAGAACTTGCAATATGCTTCAAGACTATGTCAGTCTTACCTATGAAAAGAGCAATGGTAGAAAGGAATGCAAGACCAGGTAGCACACTTGCCTTCAGAGTGACAGAGAAAGGCAGGTAGTGAGTTCAGGTTCACCACATGAAAAGCTGATGACAGAATGTACTGTGATTTTGAAAGATCAGAAAAGCTACCGTTCCCAACACATCCTTAGAGATGTGAAGATAGAAAGTTTAATGGATTCAGGATGCAAAGGGGCCCGCAATAGTGGCCTTTTCAAACACAGCTAGACAGAAAAACCACCAGTTAGATGGAAAAAGAATGAGGAAACTGAATCTAAAACACTGACTCAGGGGACTGCAAAAATCACATTGTACCATTTTGATATTCGGGATAGCATTTAGTTTGCTCATTTATACTTTTTTTAAAAAGTGAAATTTAAGGTAATTATTTTTTAGACTATGTTATTCCATTCCTCTCCATCTTTATTCTATGAAGGAATCCAAGTCCCATTGTTAGACACACATAAACTCCAAGAAGAGGAGGTGAGAACGTTTGAGAAAAAAAAATCTGGTTAAAACATGAGGAAGGTATGTTCCTCCTCTCCTCACTCACGCCCCCCCCCATCCATAAGAGGCTTTCATATGCAGTAGGGATGCTCTGTCTGCAGAGCTGGTGAAATAGAAGTGCAATATAGCCCCAGTTAACGCAGGAACCCCTCTGAGAGGTAGGGAGAGGGAGCCTTCCAAGCTGGAAAAGCAGCCCTTCCTCAGTCAAGCCGGCCACCCTCTCTGACCCCGTGAGTGAACATTAACTATTTGCTTGCCTTTTTATTTCTCGTCTCATTCCAGTTGTTCTAGAGCTGGTTACTTCTAGAACTCTAGCAAATTACTTCTCAAACTATATGTTCTGAAAGTCTAGGTGGGTTTTTTTTTTTAATTTTGAGTCCACATATAGGAATAATGAAATAAGATTTCTAAAAAAAGGTATATAAGCCTCAACTTTTTTTTTTTTTTTTTTTTTGAGTTGGAGTCTCAATCAGTCACCCAGACTGGAGTGCAGTAGCCACTCCCGGCCACTGTAGCCTCGACCTACTGGGCTCCGGCAATCCTTCCGCCTCAGCCTTCCAAGTAGCTGGAACTATAGGCGCGTGCTACCACGTCCGGCTAACTTTTTTTTTTTTTTTGATTTATTGTAGAGATGAGGTCTCGCCAAGTTGCCCAGGCGGGTCTCGAACCCGCGGGTTCAGACAATTCACTCACCTCAGCCTCCCAAAGCGCGGGATTATAGGCTGAGCCACCGAGCCCAGCCAGGCCTAAACTTTAGATACTAAGTTCAACAGATATAAAATTATTTTGTCAAATTGATGCAAATGTTTTTGAATGTTTACTCTCAATTTCTGTTTATCTTGTCTCCAATTGGTAACAAAGTTTGCATATCAGCAATGACTGGTAAACACAACTTTGAACCCTAGAGAATGTTCTGTTGACAAGTGGAATAGGTGGGCATAAAATATCATTAGGCAGCCCTAGGTCTTAGGAGTGGAAGTTCAACTACTGTCTGTCATAAAATAGTCACCCAGAAGAGGTAAGAATTTTATGAGCCATTGAAGGAGAGTGTAATCACCAATGAAAAACTGAGGTAGGAGCAGAGGAAAAGACAAAGAATAATGAAAAGAAATGGATTTGCAGGAGCTGAGAGGAAAAAAATAGAGGTGGGTGCAGTGGCTTACACCTATAATCCCAGCACTTTAGGAGGCCAAGGTGGGTGGATCGCTTGAGCCCAGGAACTCGAGACCAGGCTCGAGCCTGGGCAACATAGTGAAACCTCGTCTCTACAAAACATCAAAAAGTTAGCAAGGCATGGTGACGTGCACCTGTAGTCCCAGCTACTCAGGATACTGAGGTGGAAGGATCGCCTGAGCCCAGGAGGTTGAGGTTGCCATGAGCCATGATCACTGTGAACATGCCATTACTCTCTGGCCTGGGCAACAGAGTGAGACCCCAACTCAAAAAAAAAAAGTATGACCTACTTCAGAAATAAAAACAAGCATTATCAGACATTGAGAAGCTACAGATACAGACACTGGTCAGCCCATATGTAAAAATAGAACATTGACACACAACCTACGGCAACCTGCCCAGGAAACCAACCCCATATCTATAATAAAAAACCCAGGAAGCCAGCCTGCTGTAAATCAGACATGGCAGGATGTCCGATTGCTATCTTCAGCGACAACCTAGGAAGCTAAACAATAACTTACGTAAGTCATCCACAAAAGACCAAGACATTAATAACTGACAGTTTTCCTAATTTTTGTCCCTGCTTTCAACTCATGGCCAGTCAGAAAAAGCAAAATATGCACCCCTCGTCAACCTCACAGGACACTGCTTTTAGTTAGCCCGTCCACAGCTTTGCCATGCCACCCTCCAGGCATACCTGATGCCCTCCCTTTTTTTTTTCCACCATAAAGCTTTCACCCTCCTCTGTCTGCCTCTGAACCTCTGCCAAAACACAAGTGACAACAGCTGACTTCCTTGTTTTAGCAAGCTCAGAATTAATAGCCTCTGCTTTTCTCATTTGGTTGGTCTTCATTTATTTCCACAACATGCTTATTTTTTATTTGACGATCTCAGTGCTTTGATAGAACTTCCCTAAACATTTCAGAGCAATCAAAACACTCTTAATAACTGAGCCCAATTCTATCACAATTTTGACAACTCTCTTTTTGTCATACCCCACACCCCATCCATCAATAAGTCCTGTCCACTTCATATCCAGAATATAACTCAGCTGCAGTTCCTTCTCCCCCATCTCTAGTGCTACTACTGGAGTCCAAGGAACCAGCAACTTGCTTCTGATTATTACAATAACCTCTTCACTGGTTCCTCTCCCCATTTCCATATAGCAGGAAGAAGGATGTGCATATCAAATATATTATTTCTGGCTGGGCACAGTGGTTCAAGCCTGTAATCCTAGTACTTTGGGAGGCCGAGGTGAGAGGATTGCCTGAGCCCATGGGTTTGAGACTAGTCTGGGCAACTTGACGAGACCTCATCTCTACAATAAATCAAAAAGTTAGCCGGGCATGGTAGTGCACACCTGTAGTTCCAGCTACCTGGAAGCCTGAGGGGAAGGATCGCCAGAGCCTAGTGGGTTGACGATGGGGTGGCTGTGAGCTTGCCACTGCACTCCAGCCTAGGAGATGGAGTGAGCCTCCAACTAAAAAAAAAAAAAGCCACAAACAACACAAAGATATCATTTCTCTGCTTAAGCCTTCAAAGGGCTTTCATCCCACTTAGAATAAAATGCAACCTCCTACACCATCTGGCATATTCTCTCCCCAGCCTCACCTTGTTCCACCTCTCCTGCCATCCACTACACCCTGTGACACTGGTCTTTTCAAATGTGCCAATCGTCTTCCCATCTCAGGGCTTCTGTACCAGCTGTTCCTTCTGCTGGGAATGCTCTTCCCTCTGGCCTTTGCATGGCTGGCTGCTTCTTGTCATTCAGATATGAGCTTAGCCATCACCTCTTCAGAGAAGCAAAGAAAGCAGCAAGTCTACCATAGTCACCCATTCACTGTCACATCCTCCAATTCTACCTGTCTGCATAATTATCACCATTCTCTTGTTAGTTGGTTTCATTCTCCATCTCCCTCAGCCAGAGGCAGGATCTATCTCTCATGTTTATTCACTGTACTATCTAGGCCTGACACAGAACCTATTCTCAATAAGTATTTGTTGAACAAATGAATAAACTATTAATTGAACTGCTTGAGACTTTGGGCTCTGGTAGGTAAAACTACTCTCGTACCATGCCCTAGCTTGAACCTAATTCCCATGTACTGTGAGCCCAAGTTAATTCCTAGCTTTTCTGAAAAGCCTTCCTTTTCTGCTCAGATGCTGTGCCTTTCCCTCTTGCACACACACAGCTTCCACTGTTTGAAGGGTTCATTTGATTTGATCATATCCTACCTTGTCTCTCCGATAGCCTGTTGCTTCATCCTGTTAAATTCTTCCCTTTCTTCTTAGCTTAGCACTGTGCATGTTCTACCCTCCCAAACATACTTCTTTGTACCTCCCATAAAATAGCGCAGTGAACATAGTGGATACTCAGTAACTAGCAGTTGAATAAAATTAAAATGCATGTTAGGTGAAATGAGTATAATATACTAGTAAGTTGTACAGAACAGAGCCAACAATGGAATGAGGTCAAAACAGACCTCAGAGCACTTCCTTAGGTCCACGTGGATTCCCAGATGGTGTAAGCCCGTGTTTCCCACTGCCCATTCATTGGTTTGCTCTGTACAAAATCGATTTCATCTCCTTGTTTCCTTTTTAGGATGCATTCTGTGCTCCAAAGGCAATAGCTATGCATGGATTGGGACAGCATTCAGAGGACAGGCTTATAGGCCCAGTGGGCAGCCAGCCAGCAATTGCAGCTTGAGTGACATATTTTTGTTTGGCAAAGAAATAGCTGCTTCACCACCCCAGTGCTCAAATACCAGTTCACCTGGTTGGTGAAGGCTTCTTGCTATTTTATTGAAATCACACTCTTGAAAACTCATATAGTAGTTGCTCCCCTAGAGTTTGGTTTGTGGTACTGGCTCTTTCTAAAGTATGTAAAAGAGCTAAAATTATGTTTTTATGAGTGAATTTTCAAAAAGAATCAGCCATTCCACAGGTTACTCCGGCTTTTTTCCCCATCTGCTGTGACAGCAGGTGTGATTTCACAAGCCCACTCCCATCAATCATCCTTTCCAACCTGTCTCTGATGCCTGACAAGGTGTTTATGTGCATAACATGGAAACCATCACTAGATCTTGCGAACAAATAAGGCTTCCTTTCAACAATACTTCGAAGGAAGACTTCCATGGAAACCTAGGTGCTAGGTTCAGGTGGGTGATTCATTCAATTGCCACAGTGTCACCTTCCAGGGGTTGCAACCTCAAAACCTTTTAGGGACAAGACAGGTACCCTGAGTATGAAGTGTCCTAATGTAAAACAACAGGGAGTGGAGAAAACTGTGACCAAAATGGGTAGTGCATGCTCTATCTAAAAAGTATTTGCATTTACTTTACATAAAAATGGGCTGGTTAAACACAAGTTTTCTACAGGGATAATGTGGCCACCAATTTTCATGCCTTTATTGAGTCGATATTCTAGCCTAAGACTCAAACACCGAAGTTTTTCAAGAGGTCTTAGAATTCATAAAATCATGGACAATTGGAGCTAGAAATGATCACAGAATTTATTTATTCTACTTCCATCTTTTCCAAGTAAGGAAAAACAGGCTCTAAAGGCTTAAAACCAGGGTATACAGCAAGGATATAGAAGAGTTTAAGACAAAACTCTAGTATCCATGTCTTATCTTTCAGTCACTTATTGCTTTTCCTAAAGTGTTGGTGATAATCTTACTCTTGATGTGTGCTTAATATAAACACCCACTTTAAAAGTTTATTGCAGTGATATTAGACAGAGTAAAAGGATCAAATGATGGAGGCTGGATTAAAATTTGCATCAGGCCAGGCACGGTGGTTTATACCTGGCACTTTGGAAGCTGAGGCAGACAGATTGATTGAGCCCAAAAGTCTGAGACCAGCCTGGGAAACATAGCGAAACCTTGTCTTTACAAAAAATTAGCCAGGCATAGTGGAGCATGCCTGCAATCCCAGCTACTTGGATGCTGAGGTGGAAGGATCACCTGAGTCCAGGAGGTTGAGGCTGCAGTGAGCTGTGATCATCGTGATCATGCCACTACACTCCAACCTGGGCAACAGAGTGAGACTCCGACTCAAAAAATAAAATAAAATTTACATCAACTGAATAAAATAAAATTTAGTCATTAAAGATGATAACAATAATGTAAAATGTATACAAGTATTGTTTACAATTATCTTGCATGGCAAAAAATAGACCATAAAATTAAGATTTCAGCTGTGTAAAAGTATGTGTACAAGTAGACAAAAACTAGGAAAAATTTGCAAAATGAAATTAGAGTGGCATGATTATATTGTTATTCTTTTGAAAATCATTTTAATGCTGCCATCTTATTCTTCAGAGTATTTCAGGTGACTACCTTTAACAACATTACTGAGGGTTCATTTTAATCTTAAAAGTAGCAATTCATCATTTCATACCCTTTTCCCTGCTAGCAAAACCCCACATTTTGTTCAGGTATCTATTCTTTTCCTTTGTGATCCAGAAGGATGTCCTAGTTAATCTGTCAGCAGCAGTGCTCCCATTCCCTTTGCTGCTGATCAATTCAAGTATGGATATATGGTGTAAATCTGGCAAATGAGACATAAAGAGAATTTGCCAAGGGACTTCTAGGAAAGGCTTTCCTTAATCTTAAAATTTGGTTTCTTTTTCCACCTCTGGGTGTTGCAGTGAGAATATGAACAACTGTTGCTGCTGCAGCCATGTTGGGGCGATGAGGCAAGTCAGCCCAAGATAAAAACTATAAGAGTAGAAATATAGAAATGATTCCTAACAAATTAGTGTGAAGTCATCTACATCTGGACTTCTGACATGAGATAAACAACTTTATCATTTAATTCAGTTGCGAAGAAGGCCAAAGCCCCAGCCAAAATAACAAACTTAATTATCCCCCTTATATTTTAGAAAATGCACTTGGGTACCTTAATGAACAA
Organism: Tarsius wallacei; assembly: GCA_963574415.1. Taxonomy (NCBI): domain Eukaryota; kingdom Metazoa; phylum Chordata; class Mammalia; order Primates; family Tarsiidae; genus Tarsius; species Tarsius wallacei. The sequence goes on from CAUYQG010250046.1 coordinate 23,030, forward strand.
GGGAGATGCTCACATATTTGCTCCTCCTTTTCTCTTCCTAAGACATAGGAAGCATGATTGTGCTGAATTACCCAGTGTCTCATTTCAGGGGTATGGTCAGAATAAATATGAGACACAAACCATGTGCCTGATCTTCCAGTTACCATTCTATAAATACCCTAATATGAATAGAACCTTGATGAACATGAGGACATTTATACAGCCTCTTTAAAATATAAGAAAAAGTTGAAACTAGTTTAAGAAAAATCTCTTAGGAGAAAATAAGCTTAGAATGAACAGATTCCTTAAAGCCAGTGCTCATTGAGTCTAGGGGTTGGGGGCGGGGGGAGAAAAAATAAGATGGAAAGAAGAGAAAATGGGTATTTCAGGAACAGTGATGCCATTCCAAGAAAGCTGAGTTTTTAACTCCCCCAAGAGTTTTAGTGACACAAAATGCCCTTTTATGGATTGCAAAGAGGCTGAGGAGGCAACAAAAACTTCACTGAATTAAAGATTATTATCATTAATATACAAAGTCCTACAACTCTCGTCTGCTGGGGAGAACTGAACTTTTGAGAATTAGACAATGCAACCTGTAGAGAATGGATTGCAGGTATACTTTATACATGCAGAGTATCTTGAAAACCAGGTATGAAGATAAAGCAGCTCCCTTATGCTCTAGGGCAGGGATCAAACCTTTATAAAGGCACTTACCCAAGAGAAGCACAGTATGTGACCACTCAAACCCCAACTTATGGCAAAAATAATAATAGTTCACTTCCAATCTTAGAGAACATTTCCTCCTGGGAAATGCTAAAACTATTTATTTGCAAAATAAAAATATTTTCATATATATTTAGATATTTGTTCCCCCAAAAAACACAACTTATTTTATAATGAATTTTTTTAAGATGTGGGATACAATTCAGGGTTAGGTACATACATGGTCATTGTACAGGTGAAGTTTGGACCTCCCTTGGTCCTCACTTTGCCTGGTTTGGGATCAAATACCCTTGTTAATGTTATGTCTTCCCCCCTTCCCTCCCCTGGCAGTGACCCACTGCTGCCAATCCCTCTCATGTAGTGTTATGGTAAGTGTTCAGAGTCTACTTATAAGTGAGAACGTGGTACTTAGTTCTTTGTTTGTGAGATAAATCACTGAATATTATAGACTCTAAATCTATCCAAGTTACTGCGAAGTCCATAATTTTGTCCTTCTTTATGGCTGTGTAATATTCTATCATGTATATGTATCACTTTTTTTTTATTCAGTCCACTTTTGATGGGCAGCATGATTAGTTACATGTTTTTGCTTTTGTGAATAGTGCTGCAATCAACATGCATGCACAGATATATCTTTTGTAGAATGATCTGAGTTCCTCTGGATATATTACCAGAAGGGGGATTACTGGGTCAGATGGTAGGCTGATATTTAGATCTTTTTGAAATTGCCACACTGTTTTCCACAGAGGTACGAGTTTACACTCCCACCAACAGTGTAGCGGCATTCCTTTTTCTCTGTATCCTCACTGGCATCTGTTGTTTTTTGAGTTATTAATGATGGCCATCCTGACTGGAGTTAGGCAGTATCTCAGTGTGGTTTTGATTTGCATTTCTTTGATGATTAGTGAGGCTGAGCATTTTTTCATGTATCTGTTGGCTGCTTGTATGTCTTCTTTTGAGAAGTGTCTATTCATATTTTTTGCCTATTTTTTAATGGGGCTGGG
>CAUYQG010250058.1:0-18022 GCA_963574415.1 Tarsius wallacei
AAATTGGTACTAATGGAATTCCTTAGCTTGGAACTGCCTTTTAAAAACCTTGCAGCCTGAACAGGACTTGTGAATATCCTGTTACTAGGGATGCAACATGCAGCTGGCGTAGATGGAGTTTAGCAGATGCTCTCACACTGCTTTTACCTGGGTTTCTGCAGGGCTGTAGGAGCCCCACTGTGGGCCCTCTGAACACCCTGGGCTGGCACTGACCCTGACAATGTTCCATGCATGCCTCTGCCTCTGCTGGACCTATGCCTTCCCTTCCAAGGGGGAGTGGTAACTGCTTGTCTCATGCAACACAAGGGAGCCAGAAGCAATTTGCCTGGCTCACTGAGGTGGCAGAACAGAGCCAAGACTTCGCGGCAGAACAGCATGGACTAAGTGATCCCGGGTCTCTGCTGGGGTCCCGGTGGGGAGGGCAGGATTTGAGCTAGTAAGCTAGGCCTCACCCCGTGATGCCCATGCCAAAAATATGCTAAGTGGATAATGAGAGACCTGAAAAAACTGACAAGGGAAGCTGGGCAATGAGAGAATAAAATGGAGTGCACGCCTCCACTGATGGGGACCAGCCCACATGCTTACTGCTAAGACAAAAGAAAAGGTGGGCAGAAGAATCACATGTGACCAGGGACCTATTTGGAGGACAGCAACTTCCATTAAACTCCCAGGGAACTGTGGCATTGAAAGCTCTCACATGTGGGCGACTTACAACCCAGGGAACACTGTGTGGGACAGCTGTGTGGACGGGAGGACATCTCGGTCTTTGAGACAGGCCTCACGTTCATCTGCTGCATCACAAGATGCCTGGAGAGGGCTCGAGGGACACCAACCACCACAATGACAGTAGTCAAGGGATGGTGGTCCTAGCAGTTCCCATCTGTGGCATGACCACCAGGCACCATGCCAAGGCCAAACAAATGCTACCTCATTAACCCTCCATAGCCCCACGAGGTCGGTACTATGATGCTGTTCCCATTTCACAAATGAGGAAACAGAGGCTCAAACCCATAAAATTGCTGGCCAAAGGCGCCATTGCTAACAAGAGGCAAAAACCAGTATTCAGGATTCTGACCAATCCGATAACAAGGCCCCCCCCCCCAGCCCCCCACCAGCCATCCTGTTCCTCGACAGGCGGCATCGCCACCGGAAGTGGGAGCACACACCTTCACCTCCTCCTCCCAGACCTTCCCCTTTACCTTCTCATTGGCTGACTGGGAGACGAAGCGGACAGGCACCCAGTCCAGCACGTCCTGGGCCCGGGAATTTCCAAAAGGGGCCACATAGTCTGGGAAGCCCTGGCCCCACAGTAGGCTCTGTACCTTCTGCTCCACGAGCCGGCACGGGAGAGCTCCGGACAGTCTCGGAAGGAAAAGAGGTTCAGCTGGATGACATACTGTTCAGTCCCCAGAGCTTAGCGGTCTCAGTGACACATGTGCCTTTCCAGTCTCATTATCTTCTCAATCCCCAAAAGGGGGATGATTTGACCAAAGCGAAAGGGTCCCTAACTTTGTGAAATCCTGGCAGGAGGTGGTGAATCCAAAACGGTGTTTTCCATACTGTGTGCCACTGAAGCTCTGCACAAGAAGGATTCCATAGCCAAAGGTTGGGGAAGCATTGCCCCCCACATTCCTGTGTCCTTCCTGAAGCAGATTTGCATATTACACACTCAGAGGGAGATATGATTTTAACTTTAATTTGGTGCTTCCCAAACATATTGAACCACAGACCCACCCCTACTGACGGGACCCCCTTTGAGAAATGCTGGTCTAAAGAGTCCAGAACTAATCATGTAAATGGCGAATACTGGTCTGGCCACAATAATGATAGAATGGCCCTGGGGAAGTGTGTGCACAGTAGGAGCGGGTGAAGGGAAAGAACCAAACCTTCACCTTCCATGACAGAAACTCAACAAGAATTCATGAAACCAAAAAAATCAGGAAGTAGCATTATACGCAAGTTGTTTGAAGATTTTGGATTTCCAAAAATCTAGTGGTTTTTAGAAAGTGGTTGCCTCTGAGGTAGGGCAAATGAGGGTGAGTGAGAACTGCTGGTCTTATAATAAGCCATACAGAGCTATTTGACATATTACATTCCGCACACATTTGATAATTGAAAAGATAAAACAGATCACATTCACACTTCCTCTCACTGGTTTTGATGTGCTGCATATATTAGAATTCAGAAATATAGGCAGGACATTCAGGAGAAACATTTTTGCTGTGAACTCAAATGCTATGGAACCTCAAAAACGAAACATACAATGCCTTGAAGTGTTTACTTGGCCACATAAGATAAGAAAATGACAGTAGTAGTTTTGCTACTATTCGTTCCTATGAGGACCAACTACATGTGGCCTTCCTAGGACTCACCAGCGGATGCAGAGGCTTGATTGAAATGGGAGGAGGGGAATGCTCTTTTCTCGTCAGCACAAGCAAGTTCCAATAGAGACATGTCCTCCCTTACCTTAGTTTGCAGCCCGACTGCATGTTGTGACCAAATAATACTGGGGTCCGGATCCCCTCAAGTGCCAAGCAGTCTTGCTCAGCTGTACTATGAAGAATAGTAAGCTGTCCATATCTGTTCGTGGTCTGAATAATCCCAGACATTCACAGAGAGTTAAGGGACAATTGCCCAGCACTAGAGCAGTCTTATTCTCGGGTAAGAAGAGAGTGCCACTTGTGTGACATGAGACATGAGTGAGACCCAAATACCCCTTCTCTGGGCCTCTGGGAGTATGACAGTTATTTCCCAGCAGAGGGCAAAAAATAGTTATAACTATTTCCCTTGGTTAGTAGATTTTCAGAAGAAGTTATCAGAAGAGCCGAGAAGAGTGGATTGCCTGAGCCCACAGGTTCGAGACCAGCCCGGGCAACTTGGCAAGACCTTGTCTCTATAAGAAATGAAAAAACTTAGCCAGGCATGGTAGCGCATGCCTATAGTTCCAGCTACTTGAAAGGCTGAGCCGGGCTCAGTGGCTCAGCCTGTAATCCCAGCACTTTGGGAGGCTGAGGTAAGTGGACTGCCTGAGCCCACGGGTTCAAGACCCGCCTGGGCAACTTGGCGAGACCTCATCTCTACAATAAATCAAAAATTAGCCGGGTGTGGTAGCACATGCCTGTAGTTCCAGCTACTTGGAAGGCTGAGGCGGAAGGATCGCTGGAGCCCAGCAGATCAAGGCTGCGGTGGCCGGGAGTGGCCACTGCACTCCAGTCTGGGCAACAGAGTGAGACTCCAACTCAAAAAAAAAAAGAAAGGCTGAGGCGGAAGGATCGCCAGAGCCCAACAGGTCAACACTGGGGTGGGAGTGAGCGTGCCACTGCACCCCGGCCTGGGCAGTGGAGTGACACTCCAACTCAATAAAAAAGAAAATTAATTCTAAATTTTCAAAATCACTGAATTTGTCTAGGAGTCTCTGTTTAAATGTGAAATTAAATACATCTAAATGTCAACTTTTCTGTCTTAAGATTTTCACTTTAAAACACTGACATATTTTGTATCTTAATGGCAGGCTGGGGGAAAAAATGTTTAAAAAAACAAAACACTGACATTTTCCTAGGATGTGCTGTTTCACCCCCGACTGCCAGTCTCCCCTCAGCCCACCTGCTATGCAGCCAGCCCTGCTGCCACCAAAGCCACCTGGAAGAAGCTCTGGCCAGGACTGGCCTCTCCTCTCCACGAGCAGCCCAGGGGACCCTCGGCAATACAGAGAAGCAGGGCCCCTGCAGGAGGACAGGAAATCTACTGTCTCCACAGAACCGAAAAGGATACCCCCTCCGAGGCTGGACTCCAGCAGCAAGCGGGAGCCCCACCACATAACCAGGGTTGCCACTGAGAGGAACTGGCTTTGTATTTTCCTGGAAGATAATGCAGTAATGCCCTCAAGTAATTCTCACTTTAATAAGGAAACGGTGGGGAGAAAATTAAATGCTTTTTTCATAATGAAATCTGGAATTACCAACCAATAAAGGAATTTTTCCCCCTACTCAGAATAGAGCACTGAGCATGGGAGTGCATCACCCTGGAGAAGAACAAGCCTGCATGGGAGGTGCCCTGACCCAAATGGATAAAGACACACAGGTAATACTCAGTTTTGTCAGACTCCACAGGCCACATGTAAGCCCTCTGTTCACTACAAAGGTTAGATGTGGCAGCACTTCTGCATTGAGTTCTCTCTACTAAGCAGTTATGATTTCTTTTTAACTTGGCAACTAGATACTTGTACAAAATTGATTAAACTCACCTGAATAAACTGAATTTCAAACGTTTGCTGCAGTGGAAGCATGACGTTGCTAACTGTCCCCAGAAGGAAAGAGAGATCAGCTGTGGTCACTTCGCCTGCATCTGTGTATGTGAGGCTGTACATCACCTAAAACACAGTGACACTCCAGATCCACCTGTTCCCTTGGCAGCTCAGCAGCTGTATTAACAATTCAAACAAAACACCTGCACATCTTTTCCCAACTCTCCACTTGGTGAAGCCTTCTCTGCTGGGGGTGAGGGCGGGGTAGGGGGAAGAAGTTCCCTCAACACACCCAGGGAACAGAGTTATCGGGCCTCTCTGTGCCCATTTACAGAAGTTCCAAATTGGCTGATCCAAGCAGAACATAATGAGTACATCTCTGCTGAGGAACTGTGTCAAAACAAAAACTGAATTCTGATGCATTCTTGCAAGTCACTAGGCTTGTGGAGACAAGTACGGACATGCCCTCTGACGCAACAGCAGGAAGGCAGCAGGTGGCCATGCCAAGAAAAGCCACAGCATGGGACAGCCAGAGCCCCCTCAGAAGGGGTCAATTACCCTGAAGGACATGTGGCTTGAGTCTGCCACAACCAGACATGCTCTCAAAGCCATGTGGGCACCCACCTCAAGAACAACGTTTGTGCAGAGCAGAACATGGCCGGTGTCGACGAGTGCCGGCCGCAACATGCCAGTATCCTCCCGCCGAGTGCGTGTTCTGTTTAGAGACTGAACGATGATGGACTGGATGGTGATGGGGACCTGTAGAGTGGAGACCTGGATTATGAAAGACTTGACCGGGGTGAGTGGGTTCAGCTAGGGAAGACCTGGGACGAGCCTCTACGGATTGCGGAGTGGGGCATGCATGCTACGGGACAGTGTGCATGCTGGGATCCCACAGTTGCAAAAGCATGATATTTACATGTAAAAACGTGTACATGCACACAGAAAATACTCAACACAGATATAATCAAAACTAGAAGTAGTTATCTCTGAAAACCTATATTCACACAAAAACTTATACGTGATTGTCCACAGCTGCACTATTCATAAAAGCTAAAAACTGAAAGCCATCAAAATGTCTGTCAACTTGTGAATGGACAAAGAAAATGTGATCTATCCATACAAAGGAATATTATTCACCCATTAAAATGAAGCCCTGCTATGTGCTGCAGCATAGATGCATCTTTAAACCATGCTGAGTCAAAGAAGCCAGACACGAAAGGCCACACAGAGTCCATGGTTCCACCTATGTGCAGCGTCCAGCAGGCAAAGCCACAGGGATAAAGCCGGGGAACAGGTGGGGAGGAATGGGGAGTGACTGCTAGCCCAGGTTTCCTGTTCTAGAATTGGTAGTGGCTACACAACCTTGGGAATGTACAAAAACCCACGTGTACTTTCAAATGGTATGTTATGGTATGTGAATTACCTCTCACATATACACATAGCTCCATCACACCATCAAAAGCATATATGTTTTCTCACCTCTGAAACACACTCCCGCTGATAAATCCACACACTCTAACACACACATGCACACGCCACACGCAATCCCAGGACACCTACGCATCAGTCCCTATAGCCTCTTTGAATATTCACTTGCCCCGGTTTATACTTCTACACACACACGCACACACACACACACACACACACACACAGAGCAGTCATCTCAGGGTAGTGGGATTATGGGCAAGAGAAAACAGAGCCAGACAAACCCAAACACCCTTTTAAGCAGAATCAAGAAGCCCTGGTTACCCCAATGCTATTAACGGACATTCCGCATCCATGGCCATAGCCAGCAGAGTGACAACAGCAAGCAGTCCTCTACAGCTGGCTAGGCCTCCTTGTACTACATGACGTTTGCTCTAAATTCCAATTCTTGGAAACCACTGTTCAGGAAGGAATCCAATGGATCTAGTTGTTCATATTGCTTTGACTCTGCACTCAATTGTGTACCATGTTCTTTCTAATTCAAAATTACGAAGGATTTAAGCTGTCACTTCAGAGGTAAAGAAGCAGTCCTTATATGTCCCCTTCCGTGACCAAGAAGACCTGCAATGTCCTTGCAATTCAAAACCTCTCACAGAAGAATGTGACATGAGCTGTCAAGTGACACGAGTGGCAGAGGGCGAAACTAGTCACCTGAAGGCCCCTGCATGACAAGCCACGTCTGTGGGTTTAAGAGTCACACAGGGAGTCCCGGGCTGTGACCTAAGTAGCTCTTGTTCAAGGTGTCCAAAGACAGCCTTGGACTCCTTAATTGAACATACTGATCCCTGACTCAGCAATGACACTGGGTTCCCAGAAAATATGCGCCCTTCTATGCCAGCCTCTGGTGGGGCCGCTCCTGTGCTGTGTGGGTGTCATCAACAAAAACAGAAAGGTCCAGTTAACCTAAGCACTGGAAAGACTGATGGACTTGAGTAAATGACAAGCGCATCACAGGTCAGCATCTTACTGGGCTGGTCACAGAAGGAAACGGTAGGGCTGTTCTGATTTCCGCCACGTCCTCTCCAGTCACACCCTACCCCCACACTACCCTGGGACAGAACTACAGCACTTATACTTGATGAAACCCCATGCTGTCCTTCAGTCATTCACAGATGGCTCAGCAGACATTGACAATGGTTCCGGGCAACTTAACAGGCTTCACTTAATCAGAAGACTCCATCCAATTTCTGTATTCCTGGTCCTCTAGCCAACCCTGAAAGTTGCTTTCTTTTTTCAAATTCAAACAAATCCTTGCTAGTAGTTTGCATGCTTGTCCTTCAGAGCCCAGGCTTTGGTGTCACACAGACATGAGATGAAATCCCAGTCTGCCATGTCCTGCCTGTTTGGGAAGGTATAAAGCTTGCAACTTGGGGCCTGTCACAGCAGAGCCAGTGTCATGGTCAAGTGTAAGGTCTCTAGGGCCAGACTGTCTGGATTCCCATCAATAAATCTACTCTACCTGCCACTTCCTAGCTGTGCAGCCTTGGGCAAGCTCATCCATCTCTCTGTGACTCATCTGCCAGAGAATGACAGTAACAGAACCTGTCTCCCGGGACTGCCACAGGGACTCAAGGCCTTCAGATGTGTGTAGAATGGGGTCTAGCATCTGCTCCACCTTCCAGTAACATCCGCCATTCCTCATAACAGGTCTTTCCTACCTGATTGAACTGACCTCCCAGTCATCTCTTAACACATAACCCACTGAGCACCCACTGCACACCCACTGCATACTAGGCACTGCCCTAGAACTGAGGATGTTATCAGGAATAAGGCAGACAGCGTTGCTGCCCACAGATAGTTTGTTTCACTTTCTAGTAGCTGGAGGGATATGAGGGCTTGCCCATGGCATGCCTTTCACACTGGGTCCCTGCAAGCCATAGGTTCCCACAAGGTCCAAAGAGGAAAGGGAGGCTGAATAGGTAGAGGGCTTCACCCCCATCCCCCTCCAACCAGCAGCTCCGAATTCTACCCATGTGACACCCTCAGGAGGGCACTGCTTGACTGCATTTGAAAAAAGGGCTCTAGCCAGGCTCGGTGGCTCAGCCTGTAATCCCGCGACTTTGGGAGGCTAAGGTGAGTGGATTGCCTGAGCCTGCGGGTTCGAGACCCGCCTAGGCAATTTGGCGAGACCTCATCTCTACAATAAATCAAAAATCAGCCGGGCATGGTAGCGCATGCCTGTAATTCCGGCTACTCAGAAGGCTGAGGCAGAAGGATCACCGGAGCCCAGCAGGTCGAGGCTGCGGTAGCCGGGAGCGGCCACTGCACTCCAGTCTGGGAGACGGAGTGAGACTCCAACTCAAAAAAAAGAAAAAAAAGAAAAAAAAAAAGAAAAAAGGGCTCTAGTTCAAAGGCACCTCACAGATGAGGGGGTCCAAGTCACATGGTAATTTGAAATCCAAAGTCACACAGCTATTTCCTTTCAAACATCTCTCAAACGTTACGCTTGTGTCCAGAGACGTAATAGAATCCATTACAGCTGGCATCTCACTGTCCTGAGTGTCTCGCATCAAGCCTGAGCACAGACACTCACCGTCCACTCAACAAGGGAGATGGAGGTGTAGGTCAGAAGCGAAAATAATGGCAAAGCTGAGTTCTGAACCTAGGCTGACCAGTTTCACTGGCTTTGGGAGACCATGGCAAGCCATCACCTCAGGCCTCTTTGGGGACTGCATTCACTGGCAGGCCTCAGGCGCAGACCCTAAAATAAGGGGTAGAGGATCCATGTTCCTTTTCTAACTTATCCACAGGGAGACTTTGGCCTTCAAGCCTGAGCCTGACAGAAGTCCTGGGCAGGGCCATGAGCTCTAAACAGAATCTACCCTCGAATCAACCCTAAGGTGCATGCGAGCACACACCTCCTTCACAGTGCCCTGTACTGAGCAAGGGGATCACAGCTTCTGCACTGGACAGAGAGCACCCTGGGAGCTGACCGAAAAGAGAGCAAGGGACGGCCTGAACGCCCAGAAGCCAACCACACCCACTGCAATCAAGGTACCTGTGTCACCAAAAGTAGAAGAGTGTAAAACCACGACAACTGAGGGAGTTGGGAAGTCTGAAGTGTTTCCAAAAGGGGCAGTGACTAAGGAGCTTCCCTGTTTCATATGTGCTTGCTGTTTGGCAAAAGTATTTGTTGTTGGCAACAAGGTCCCCTTCTAACTATATCATTCCAAAGGGCTCAGAAATAAGACAGTGTATTCTAAGCAATCTTACTGAGAAATACTCTTACCTTTTTTCTTGAATTCGGCACCTAGACAAAAAGAAACCACAACAAATTGTGTTAAATACAACAAAGAGAAGCACTTTCATTGTCTTTTCAGTCCTTGGGTTCAAGGGCATACCCATACTTGGAAGGCTGAGGTGGAAGGATCACCTGAGCCCAGCAGATCAAGGCTGCACTGGCCACGAGCATGCCACTGCATTCCAGCCTGGGCAACAGAGTGAGACTCCAACTCAAAAAAAAAAAAGACTTCACCAAGAGGAAGCAGCATTGCTCTGCTAAGACCCCCATCCTTTATGTTTGCATCTGTGGCATAATCAGAGCGGTAACGCTGCATTTGCCTTCTATACTCATTTCTTTTAGGTTGAAGCTCAACAAGTTAGCTTCAGGAAGACTCCATGCACCAGTGTCATCACTCTGGGGGTGTTTTTGTTTTTGTTTTTGTTTTTGCATTCAATTCTTCAAATTAAAACAATTTTTTTGTAGAGACAGGATCGCACTATGTTGCCCAGGATGGTCTTGAAATCCTGGCCTCAAGTGATTCCCCTGCCTTGCCTCCCAGAGCACTGGGATTGCAGGTGTGTACCACCATGCGAAGTCCATGTTTGTTTTATTTTGTTTTCCAAGACAGCGTCTCACCATGTTGCCCAGGTTGGCCTTGAATTCCTGGGCTCAAGTGATCTCCTGTCATAAGGTGGGGGAAGGCCCAAGTCCTGCCCTCCTGGTCACTCGCACCACACCTGTCCTCACTGGAAGGCCACCATGACTTGCTCAAGCAATTTTCACAGCCTCTTACCTACTGGGTCTTCCTGCCACCTGCCCAAGCCCCCTCGGGGCCAAGCTCCTGTCCCGCAAGGACACAAACTCACTTTCTTTTTTTTTTGAGCTGGAGTCTCACTCCATCGCCCAGACTGGAGTGCAGTGGCCGCTCCTGGTCACCGCAGCCTCGACCTGCTGGGCTCCGGCGATCCTTTCGCCTCAGCCTTCCAAGTAGCTGAAACTACAGGCGTGCGCTACCACGCCCAGCTAATTTTTTAATTTATTGTAGAGATGAGGTCTCGCCAAGTTGCCCAGGCAGGTCTCGAACCCGCGGCCTCAGGCAATCCACTCACCTCAGCCTCCCAAGGCGCGGGATTACAGGCTGAGCCGCCGAGCCCGGCTCACAAGCTCACTTTCTAAAGGGTCCTACCTCCCTCACTTCCTGCCCCCTCCTCTCCCAACCTCATCACAAGACACCCTGTTAGGCCACTGGCAGCTTTGGGAAGGAGGACGAACAGAAATGCTGGGAGCCCTGTGCTGAAAGATAACAGTGCCTGGGTGCCAAGGGACTACTTCAGGACAACTATGAGGAGTCAAATGACCTGGAGGAACTCACAGGCCGGGATGGCTGACTTGCAAGAAGAGAGGGAGGGGGTGGGGAGGGGAGCGGAAAGGTTAACCTTAATTCTGAAACTGTAGCCCAGATGAACAATTGTGCATGGCCTACCCTTGCACCCGCAACAAAAAGAAATCAGGAGAGGAGCCCTTTGACGATAATCATATATGTATATATTTTAGCTAGGGTCTCACTCTGTCACTCAGGCTGGAGTGCAGTGGCATGATCACAGCTCACCACAGATCTGACCCCTGGGCTCAGAAGTAGCTGGGATTACAGGCATGCACCACCACACCCAGTCATTCTCTTTATTTTTTGTGGAGACGAGGTCTTGCTATGTTGCCTGGGCTTGTCTTAAACAATCCTCCTGCTTTGGCCTCCCAAAGTGCTGGGATTACAGACCTGTCATATGGCTTGGTTTTTTTTGTTTTGTTTTGTTTTTGAGTCAGAGTCTCACTATGTTGCCCAGGCTGGAGTGCAATGGCACACTCCCAGCCACCACAGCCTTGACCTGCTGGGCTCAGGCGATACTTCCACTTCATCCTTCCAAGTAGCTGGAACTACATGCATTCACCACCATGCCCCACTCATTTTTTTTTTTTTTAATTGTAGAGATGAAGTCTTGCCAAGTTATCCAGGCTGGTCTTAAACCTCAGCCTGTTAAACAGCTTTTAATCATTGAAAAACATCTCTCCCGGCAGCCCTCCATCTGTCACATAGGTCAGTGGCCTCACTCACTCATATAGTTCAGGCCCTGGTCCCTGCAGCCAGAGGAGGGGCCTGCACTCACCCCCTCTTCTCCCATCCCTGTCCTTTCCCGACCACCTACGTAATCTGCCACAAAGAGTGGATTTTCTCTTCTGGGCTGTTTCTGAGAGAGAGAGAGAGAGAGCTCTTTTGGTGCTAATAAGATTATTTTTGTCACAGACATTAAGTTTTTTTATGATTTATAAAGTTTTTCATTATTAATTATAGTTTATTCAGGAGACAGACACTGGTTACCACCAAAATGAGTGAAAGGGGAAAAAAAGAAAGCAAAATATGAGCTAATTATATACAAATAAAAAATACTTAAAAGATTATTTCAATAATCGCTGATACCAAAGTGCTGGAGAAATATTAAACTTGAGTGTCAATCATGTACTGAAATTGTTCTAGTTTGTCATAGTTTAAAAGGGTACAAAAAACAGAAAACATACCAAATGAATCAATTCCACTTCAGAATCATTCTTACCCTCAAAATTTCTGGGTTGCTGTAATAAGACATGCTCAGGGCTTCAGTTTCTTCACACTGTTCTAAACCGATGTTTCTAGTACATTTAACAGCCTGATTCACCAGAAACGCTGGAAATCATAATGTTCCCAAGAAAAAGAAAATACAAAAGAGAATAAAATTTTCAATGATCAAATGGCAACTAAAACATTGTAACCTAAGTTACAACATTAATATGCAATATGTTTAAAATAGAGTTTAAAATTATCTTTCACATGGACAATACATTTACAAAATTTAAAAGTCAAAAGGCACAAACAAATACTGCACAAAGTCTCCCTCCAATTCCTGTCCTCCCCACAGCCCCTTCCCCGGGGCAGCCACATGGAGTTTCTTGGGTCTCTTTCTGGAGATAGTCCATGCAAATGAAATACATATGTAAAATTTTTTATTATTTCTTTCCCCCCTTGGAAACAAATGCACAATATATACACTATTCTGCTGCTCATATTTTTCACTAAACAATGTATCTTGAAGATCAGCCTGTCTCAGTACGTGAAGTGCTTCCTCCTTCCTTCTTAGGGATAATTAGTGTTCGATTATAGATGTGGCATAATTATTCCACCAGCTCCCTATTTATGGCCTCTTAAACTGTCTCTGTCTTTGCTATCACAACCAACGCTGCAATCTGCTATTGCATGTGGGCCAGCGCTTCCAGAGGGTCAGCTCCTAGGAGGAGAACAGCTGGGGGGAAAGGCACATCCATTCGGAACGCTGATCCACAGGCTGAAGTGCCCTTCACAGACGCTGGACCAGTCGCAGTCCCACCAGCTGTGTAGGCAAGTGCCTGCTTCCCCACGGCCTCAAATGTTTTGAGCTTTGCCAATCTGTCAGGGGGAAATGGTATCTCAGCTTGACTTCAATGTAACTATTCCTAGGAAGTGCGAGGTTAAGAATTTTCTCAACAGAATACATTTTCCTGTCATCCATTACTTAGTTTCTTCATGGCGAGGCTTGCTCAAGCACTGGAGAGTCATGCCTCCTTCCACTGCCTGGGGCCATTCCCAGGATTCCCAGATGTTCCTTCAAGGATGAGGACCCATGGGAGGCAGGGGAGCATGGGCTGCAGGCCAACCGCATGGGTTCCATGCCTGTTCCACCACCGCCTGAGTGAGCCTGAGCAAGAAACTGCACATCTCTGTGTCCTCGTATTTCTAAGTGATGGAGATCTGCACCCGACCTCAGGGGTCACATGCAAGCACTTAACACAACACCCAGCACAGAGCAAATGCCAAATAAATATCAACTGGTAATAGCCTTAGACTGCCCCAGCAACTGGAAGTGTTAAGCAACTGAGTGAGCTGTTTTTGGGTAGTAAGTTCCCCATCGCTACAAATGCTCAAGCAGTGACTGTGTGTGGGAGAAAAGATTCTGGCCCTGGGTGGGAAATCAAACTACATAACCATTAAAGCTTCTTTCAACCTAAAGATTCTCTATTTCTAGTTATAAGACCAGATTAGTTATGATTACTACACATGTAAACTAATAAGAGCAAACAAAGAAGAATGAACTCTCTTACCTGCAGGATTATTATCAGTGCACAGAGATGACGTCAGGGGCAAAGGAAATCTCAGAAATGAATCTGACGTCTGCAGGCGAACCCCAAACTGCAAGCACAACCACCGGCAGTCACCATGGGGTGATTAAGGCACTCATTCAACACATACTGGCACTTTCTATGTGCCAAGCAGCACTGCAGGTGCTGGGGACACAATGATGGACACAGAACAAACATGGTCCTTGTCTGATGGAGATACATCTCACTATGCCACCCTTTCTTAGAGGACAGCGTGCTTCTCTGTGTGCAGGTTACTGCATCTGTAGGCTTTTTAATTACAGAATTCCTCTGATGGGTCTAGAAGAAGCTGACTTAAAGGTTGGCCTCTACAGACAGGAACTAAGTGGCTGGACTCGGGGGTGAGAGAATTCTTTTTTCACTTGCACGAACTACTTAAATAACATTAAAATTAAAATCATAAAAATCAATTTTTTATTCATCAATTTTATGAAAGAATGCCCTCTTTCCCAAAATCAAACCCCATATCCAAAACCCAAATTTGTAGCTATTGGGTATACAGCTAATTTTCTTGAAATTGAAATGCCTTGGTGCCAGCAGGGGTATGGGAACACAAGTCCTTTTCATTCCCTGGAGCTGGGAGTGTAAATCACTACAATCTTTCTGCATAGCAACCTGGTATCAATATCTAAAATTTCCATTCATTTTGACCAAGCTAACCCACTTATAGGAACATATCCTAAGAATTTAACCAGACAAAGGTACAAAGATACATGTATATACAAGAATGTTCTTTGTGGATTATTTACGATTGCAAAAACTGGAAACAAATGTCTGTTGAGAGTGGAATGGCTCAGATACATACACACAACGGATACTTTGTAAAATGTAGCTCCAACGCTAGTTCTGATGAGTTACTTTCCTGTGCCTCAGTGTTTCTCATCAGGTGAATGGGGACAATGGCGTGTCCCTCCCAGGGTTGTGGGAGGTAAAAGCTCTGCACAGTGCCTGGTGTATGTAAGATGCTCAAGAAATGGTCATTTTTACATTGACACGGGAAGATGCACAAGATTTATCACTAGAAAAGGAATTTTCCAGAACAACATAGATAACTATAAACCACACTTCTGTATAATACTACATACACATTCTTATAGATGTATTTAAGAATCAGGAAGAATGAGCTGGGCTTGGTGGCTCAGCCTGTAATCCCGTGCCTTGGGAGGCTGAGGTGAGTGGATTGCCTGAGCCCGTGGGTTCGAGACCCACCTGGGTAGGTGAAACCTCATCTCTACAATAAATCAAAAAAATCAGCCGGGCGTGGTAGCTCACGCCTGTAGTTCCGGCTACTCGGAAGGCTGAAATGGAAGGATCGCCGGAGCCCAGCAGGTCGAGGCTGCGCGTCTGGGTGACGGAGTGAGACGCCAACTCAAAAAAAAAAAGAATCAGGAAGAATGCACATCAATCTTTTCAGTGATTTGCAGTGCAAATTTTAATGGAGACAGGAGGCCTTTCAATTTTTACTTATTTAACCCTATATGCTTAACTTTTAGAACTAGTGCATGCTGCCTTTATACTTTTACTTTTAAAAAGATGCTTCCAAAAATGTTGAAGTTTATTCAGTTATTTTTGTTTTGTTTTTGAGTCAGGATCTTGCTCTGTTGTCCTGCCTGGAGTGCAGTAGCACAATCACAGCCTTGACTTCCTGAGCTCAGGAAATCCCTCTGCCTCAGCCTCCTGAGTAGCTGGGCCTACAGGTGTGTACCACCGCACCTGGCTGGTTTTTTAATTTTTTGTGGAGACGAGGTCTTGCTACGTTGCTCAAGCTAATCTCATACTCCTGGGCTCCAGTGATCTTGCCTCAGCCTCCCAAAATGCTGGGATTATAGGCATAAGCCACTGCACCCAGAGCTATTCAGTTAATATATGTCACACTTTAAGGTTTACTAGTGAAAACAACACACACCTTCAAAATCTGTAAAGCTAAATACAAGTTTGAGAAGACTAGGCATCCAACCAATCCACTCCATGGCCCAGCAATAGTCAGGCCTCAAGTATTTTGCTGTATTTTTTAAGATTGAGAAGGACAAAGAATTCTGCCAACACAAAATGCAAGCTTGCCACAGCACAAACAACCTTAAATCCTATACTGAGAATTGAAATATTCAATTTTCATTTTCATGATCTTTGATTTGTAGGCACAACATTAATTTTTCAGTCTCTAATATCAATTCTATGTCTTGGGGAAGCCAATTTTGCTGGTAACATCGAGAGGTACCTTATAAGGATAAGAAATTGTGATAGGAGGAGTAGATCCGATCGAGTTCTCGGCTCACCTGGTATTTAGCAGTATCTGGAGCATCCAATTTGGTTGTGAAGGAAACATCTGACTCAGCATTCAATGCAAAACCATCAGATGTTTTCATCAATTGATCAAAATTGTTTTCATCCAGCACTTCTGGACTAATAAAGGATAATGCAGGTTTATCTGTTTTTAAAAAAGTATTTTAAATCAGCATTAAATTATATATACATAATATTATATATATGCATATATATTATATATGTGTGTGTGTGCATATATATATACATACATATATATACATATATATATATATATATATAGAGAGAGAGAGAGAGAGAGAGAGAGAGAGAGAGAGAGAGAGAATTTTTAGTAGCATTTAGGCTGATGTAAAAAAATAAAGTGTCTTTTTCCATATTCACTTTTCCCAGGATTTCTTGAAGCTCATTAAACAAACAGGATCCCTCAACTCAGCCTTTTTTAACAGTGGGGAAGTAACAGTTTCTAGCACCTACAAGCAAACAGCACAACAGAAGCTAGTCATAATCAGTCTCTTGGTGCAGCCAATGGACTGAGGTATGCGACATAACCTGTGAGGGGAAGCTCCCTGCAGACAGCTACGGGAATGACAGGACCCCACTTCTGCTGTCACACAGCACCTCCAAGGCCCTCAAGAACGATGATGTCCTGTGTCTGGCACAGGGGAGGGGAGCAAGCTGCTGTGGTCACTGGACTAGTGTTGTGGCAGAGAAGGAGACAGTTGCTGACCAGCCATGGCTTCAGGTTACATGCTGAGCATCTGCCTATGCGTTCAGTCACAAGAGAATGAAACCAAAATATATAAAGATATTCTGAAAAAATGATGTTTAATTGAAAAATAAAACCATAAGTATGTCTCTGATCTTTAATACTGTGAGAACATTTAATACTTGCATGTACTTTGGATCTAGACACTGCACTGGTCTGAGCTAAATGCTCAGATAAAAATAAAGATCCTGTTTTCATGCAAATACTCTTAGTAAAAATAAAACAGAAAAAGGAAATAGAAACCACAGGTAATGTTCAAAGATAAACCTGATTTTTAGTCGAAGAAACACACATGTATATAGAAATCTGGATTGCTACATGTGTCTACACATTAGAAATACATTGGGCCAGGGCGCGTCATAGAGCGCAGGTGCTGGATGCGCCAGGGGCCGGGAAGTTAAGCAGGGTCACTCCCAGTGAGCGCTTGGATGTGAGAAATACATTGGAAATTCAGCTTAAGTCTCAAAAGACAACTGAACAAGTACAACTACTTTTAAAGAAAATGCAAGTGCCCACAGGTCTACACTTGCCTGCGAAATGGCCTCAGAAGATAGACGTTATACATATAGCTAAAACACAGAATGAAATCTATCTGTATGAGACAATTTTCCATAAAATAACTTTAAAAGAAAAATTTTCCAGAGTTTCACAAAATGTATCAATGTTAAATACTTACAGTTTGTAATATGAATACAAAAAATAGATGGATTGATCTGGTCGACAAGTTTAAACAGTCTTTGAGGTGGGTCTGCTGTAAAATTCAATGAATAGATGGCTGCTTTTTGACTACAAAACTGGCTATCGCCCCTGAAAATTAAAAAACAATAATAATTCAAAGTTATAAGGCATGAGCACAAGCACACAGTCTTAGCAAGATTATTTTAAAACTGTCATACTGTACTACGTTAACAGTTACATGGGGGATAGTTGTAAAAGCGTGTAGTTAGAAATGAATCCATTTTTACTTTGTTTATTCAGTGCTAAAATGTTTGGCATTTGGGCCAAGCGTAGTGGTGCATGCCTGCTGTCCCAGCTACTCGGAAGGCCAAGGTGGGAAGATGACCTGAGCCCAGGAGTTCAGGGCCAGTATGGGCAACACAGTGAGACTCCCCCATCACTAAAAAGAAGAAACAAATGATTGGCATTTGAAACTTTTTCCTCTAACAGGCAAAAAAAATTAAGACAAATAGAATAACTTTAAAGGAATCTTGTCACATATAGAATGTAGATCAGAGTATAATTTTGATACCAATGAACCTTATAAACTCTGACAGCATCAATTATGTAAAAGCTGCAGACCTTCAGATTGTTTATAAACACACAGAATAGATCCAAATCCCTTGTCTTTAGAAAAAAAGCTGTCTTCAAAGGTTTGTAAAAAATGTAAAGTCATCTGGAAGGTTAAGAATTAGGAGTTATGGTATAGGTAATTGTTCAACCAAGCCCAGATTTGATAAACCCAGTCAATGGTATATAAATATAGATATGGTATGGAGATAGAGTTAGAACAAAACAGGACCACATTCTACACGCCGCTTTCAGGCTTTTCTCACTACTATTTCCCATGTCATCAAATATACTTTTGCAATATTATACTAAATATCTTCATCGTATTCTGGCTTATTAATAATGCACACCAATTTGTTTAACCAATCCTCTGTTGTTAGTTTAAGCTGTTTCTAATTTTCCCCAGTTATATATATATATATATATATATAATTTTTTTTTTTTTTTTTTTTTGAGTTGGAGTCTCACTGTCGCCCAGACTGGAGTGCAGTGGCCGCTCCCGGCCACCGCA
>CAUYQG010250061.1:0-27694 GCA_963574415.1 Tarsius wallacei
TTTTTTGAGTTGGAGTCTCACTCTGTCACCCAGACTGGAGTGCAGTGGCCGCTCCCGGCCACCGCAGCCTTGACCTGCTGGGCTCCGGTGATCCTTCTGCCTCAGCCTTCCAAGTAGCTGGAACTACAGGCGTGCGCTACCTCGCCTGGCTAATTTTTTTGATTTATTGTAGAGATGAGGTCTCGCTTGCCCAGGCGGGTCTCGAACCCGCGGGCTCAGGCAATCCACTCACCTCAGCCTCCCAAAGGTGCGGGATTACAGGCTGAGCCACTGAGCCCGGCTAACTTTTTATTTTTATTTTTATTTTTTTGTAGAGCTGAGGTCTCGTTCTGTTGCCTAGGCTGACCTTGTACTCCTGGGCTCAAGCAATCCTCCCACCTCGGCGTCCCAAAGTGTTGAGGTTACAGGCGTGAGCCACTGCACCTGGCAGTACCTGATACTATTATCTTGACGTTTGCTAAAGTATGGTCACCTCAAGCCATATCAGTGTGGTCAAAGGCCTTTTTGCTAGGGATGTACGTGAGAATATTGAGGAAAGAAAGACGTTGGGAGAATGCAGGCATCCCATAGTCATTATTAGGTAGGACATCTCTATGATTCAACAAAGGGAAACATAACGGATTTTTAACCCAAAATGCTGATTTCTAGATACTTGTCCTTTTTTTTCCTTTATTTTATTATAAAGATATGGGGGGGTACAAGTCAGGATTAGGTCCCTAAGTCATGTATGTGCAGGTGAACTTTGGGCCTCCAAATGGTTCTCACATCCCCTGGTTTAGGATCAGGTACCCTTCGTGTTGATATGTGTCCCCCATTGCTCCCTCCTCTGGCAGTGCCCGGTGATTGCCCATGCCTCCCTTGTGCTATTGTGAGTAACGCTCAGGTCCCACTTAGGAGTGAGAGCATGTGGTATTTGGTTCTTTGTTTCTGTGATAGATCGCTAAGAATGACGGCCTCCAACTTTATCTGATTTGCTGGGAAGTCCATGATTTTGTCCTTCTTTGTGCTGCATAGTATTCCATTGTGTGTGTGTGTACCACATTTCTTTATCCAGCCCACTTTCAGTGGGCAGCAGGGTTGGTCCCATGTTTCTGCTACTGTGAAGAGTGGCAGTGACCATGTGCGTGCAGGTGATTTTACTTTTTAGTGTGTCAGAAGGCCCCGGACCACATAAGCACCAGCACTTCCTGAGGCAGAGTCAAGACGGCTGCTGTCCAGAGGATATGCAAAACTGCAGTTCTGTCGAACAGATGTGTGAATAATCGATTAATTATGCCATTTTGAAATGTGAATAAACGGATAGCTTGAAGGTTGATTTATCTGAATAAAAGTCAGGGCAGAGTTTTCTCGGAATCTGCGGTCTGATTCTTGGAGGTGTTCAGAATTTGTGTAGATTTCAACATTTCCATTTCTACTGGTAGAGACTGACTTAATGCCTCAGAGCTGCACATTTCAAATGAGGACACGCGTCATGGCAGCGGCCGCAGCTATCATTCTGGGGCTGCCATGGCGGGTCTGAGGGCACGGTGAGCCAGAACGAATGCACCTCTGACTTCCTGGGATGCTCTTCTGAACACTAGCATGAGATGGCTGCTGGACGCAGGGTGATACATCAGAGTGCTAGACAGGCGGACAGAACCTTGCATGCCAGTCCAGTGAACGCTCTCCATCTTCTTCATCTTCTGTTAGTTGTAGATTTACTTTTGCTGTTGGTTGCCATTGCGGGATTTTTTTTTTTTTTAAATCAGAGTCTCACTCTGTCGCCCAGGCTGGAGTGCAGTGGCACCATTATGGCTTCCCATAGCCTGGATTTCCTGGGTTCAGGTGATGTTTCTGCCTCAGCCTCCCAAGTAGATGGGACTACAGGCGCATGCCATCACACCCAGCACTCTTTTATTTTTATTTTTTAATGTTAATGTTTTTAATTTTAGATGCGCAGGTACAGTGCACATTCGCTACACGGACATCTTGTGGAGTGGTGGGGATTGGGTCTCAGGTGGCCTGCCCCCCAGATAGTGAGCAATGCGCCCTGTAGGTAGTTTCTGAGCCCAAAACACCCTCCCCTTCCCCCCTTATTGGTGTCCACAGGGACCGCTTTGCTTCCACATGTGAGTGAGAACGTGCGGTGTTTGTTTTTTTTGTTTCTGAGTCAGTTTACTGAGGATGGTGACCTCCAGCTCTATCCATGTGGCTGCAAAGAACATGATCTCATCCTTTTTTATGGGTGCGATTTTAACTGGCAGGTCTTGGTTCTGTCTAGGATGCTGCTTTTGTTAGGCATTAGCCCCTGTTAGATAATGTTCTTTCCCTGTGACCGATTATTTCTTTTCTTTCCTTTTCTCGTTTTAGAGATAGGATCTTATTCTGTCACGTAGGCTGGAATGCAGTACACTTGAGCACACTCCTGGACTCAAGCCATCCTTTTGCCTCAGCCTCCTGAGTAGCTAGGACTACAGGTGTGAGCCACCACATCTGGCTAATTTTTGTTTCTTGTCAAGACTGGGGTCTCACTATGTTGCCCAGGCTGGTCTCCAGCTCCTGGGCTCAAGCAATCCTCCTGCCTTGGCCTCCTAAAGTGCTGGGATTACAGGCATGAGCCACTGCACCCAGTCTCTTCTTTTTTTAAACTTTCCTATACCCACTGAGTTGTATGTAAAAAGGGGAAAAATTATTATTATGTATCTGTAACCTCAAGACTTTTTAATGATGATCTTGCTTTTACTGCGTTGACGATAATACCTGCCTTTTGTGTGTACTGGTTTTCACCATACAGTTAAGAATATTTCCTAATGAACCTGCTTAAAAATAGGAGAAGCTTCTTGAATACTTGATAAGACTTTTGGCCACATGTCTTTGGCCTGGCCATCCTCAGTATATTTTATTGTCACTGCTCTTGAAGGTCAAAGTGCATAAAAAGATGCCATACTATGCAGGGACTTAGGTAACATTTACGTCACCCTACCTTTCCAGGGTGGTCCATTGTGAATTAGCAAATAACATTAAATGTACTACCTCTAGCATGAAGACTTAGGATAACATTAAATGCAGAGAAATTCATTCCTGAGTTGGATGATATCCTTCCAGAAGTACAATACTATGACAAAAGATATTCTTATGGAAATTAGTTATTTCATTAAGTCAAAAGGAAAACTGTCATAATGCTTCCATTTTTGAAACCTGGGTGTTAAAAAAAGATGATATTCTTTCTCAGAAACCTTAGTGACTTCAGAAACAAACCTGTGATTAGGGTGTATAATGAAAATGGCTTAAATGAATCTGAGAGTTAGAAATACGATTCAGATCTAAATCATTTTTTTAAAATGCTGGTTGTGGTGGCTTACACCTGAAAGCCCAGCACTTTAGGAGGCTGATGTGGGAGGATGGCTTGAGGCCAGGAGTTCAAGACCAGTCTAGGCAACATAGCAAGCCTATGTCTCTACAAAAAATAGCAACAATTAGCTGGGCATGGTGGTGCATGCCTGTAGTCCCCACTACTCAGAAGGCCGAGGTGGGCAGATTGCTTGAGTCCAGGAGTTTGAGACTGTAGTAAGCTATGATGGTGCCACTATACTGCATCCTGGGTGACAGAGAAAGACCCTGTCTTTAAAAAATACAACAAGCCAGGCTCGGTGGCTCAGCTTGTAATATGCCTGAGCCTGCGGGTTCGAGACCCGCCTGGGCAACTTGGTGAGACCTCATCTCTACAATAAATCAAAAAATTAGCTGGGTGAGGTAGCACGCGCCTATAGTTCCAGCTACTTGGAAGGCTGAGGCGGAAGGATCGCCGGAGCCCACCAGATTGAGGCTGCAGTGGCCGGGAGCAGCCACTGCACTCCAGTCTGGGTGACAGAGTGAGACTCCAACTCAAAACAAAAAGCAAACAAAAAACAAAAATTAGCTGGACCTGATTGTGTGTGTCAGTGGTACCAGCTACTCGGGAGGCTGAGGCAGAGGATCACTTGAGCCCAGGTGTTTGAGGATGCAGTGAGCTAGGATTGCCTCACTGTGCTGCAGCCTGAGTGACAAAGCAAGACCCTGGCTCAAAGTCATAATAAAGAAATCAATAAAAATAAAAACAAACAACAACAACGGGCCACTCAGAAAACTGTATGGAGATCGGAAAGAAGTGGATTGGCAGTGCCCCTTGGCACCGTCTGCCCACGGACCCTGGCCCCTCCCTGGCTCCCTGGACTGAACTCCGGCCCAGTGCCTTCAGTGTCTACCATGGGTGGGCCTCTCAGACGTTTTTCTCCTTCCGCCAGTCACGTCCTCTGTGTTTCATGTCAGTTGAACTTATTGTCTAGCCATGTTTCAGCAGCAGCACGGCCAAGTTGTCGCTCCTGGCAGAAAATAGAACGACTCCCTAAGCTTCCTTTCCTTTGCTGATTTTATACTCTCATTATTTCTTCCATCCCAGACTTGGACAGAGCCCACTGTTATATGCAATTTTAGTGCCGTTTTCTACATCTTCATTTAACACAAAAGTCATCAATTATTTCTGTACTTGGTCTCTGTTAAGGTCCATCTCCCCTGATGGCCTCTAAACTCCAGATAGCAGGAGACCCATGTGCCTTATTTCCTAACAAATACACGGTCACAGGGTTGGTGTGGAGAAATGCAATCAAGTATGGCTGATACTTCTTCAGAGTGCTTTTAGCTCAAAGAAGACAGCGTTTTCAAAAAGCCAGGTGCCCTCTTCCTTTTGCATGAGGATACCTTCTCCAGATCAAAACAGATGCCTGTCAAATGTTCCAGAGGTTGGCTCAAAACGTTCCCTTCTCTGGCAGCGAGACTTTGAACCAGACAGTGGTACCATCTCCAAATACATCCCGTTCTTGCAAATTATATGACAGAAAATCGCAATGAATTTTGAAAGGGTATTAATAAATGTCCTTTCAGGCCCACTTAGAGACATCTCCCCTCCCCCACTCCCTTGCTGTTTTCCTAGGCCCTACCTGTAAACCCTGATGATTAAACAATCAATAGTCAATTGGTACAGGCTGGATTTTCCTCCGTATGTGCTATCTCAGGCGTTGCTGAACGTTCAAGTCTGCAGTGAGTGGTATTCCTCTATCCTTAGCCTCTTTCTTCTTCCTTTCTCTAAGCCCTTATTTCATACATCAGTACCTTCTTTACCTCTTAAAATATGACCTATTTGTATTTCAGCCACCCTGTCATCGGCCCTCAATAGACTATTCAACCATGCTTTCTCTTGTTAGCGTTAAGATGGTGTTAACTCCCCTTTGAAGTTCACGGGATTATTTAGGGAGTCTCTCTCTCTCCACTTAAGGCTGTATGCCATCATGCTCTGTTTCTGTCTCTCTACTCTCCTTTATTCTGAGGACATTAGATTCTGCAACATTTACCTCTTTTTTCATCTTTTGTGAAACAGTGGACATTGTACTGAAATACCCACTTAAAGAGCTGGGCGGCCATGGTAGTAGGAGGTGATGACAGAGTAAATTCTACACCTACGGTTTCTCTCTCAGACCCAGCACCAGAAGCTTCCATTAGGGTGACTGAGTGTCGTACAACATGTTTTAGATACACTTGTTAAACAAGCTGTCCTCAGGCGCAGTTAATAAACAAGCTATGAGTCTACCTAACCACCCCATCATTCAGCTAGTATTTCTATGTTGTCCGTCAGAATTCAATGCAACCGAAATCAACCAGTGGTTCCTTTTCCTCTTTGGCATCATTCTGGAATGTTCTCCAGAATCCAGTCTCACTGCAGTTCTCTGGCCAGTGGAAAGTCCACTTGGCTTATTCTTCTTGCAATCTGGATCTTCATGTCCATTCGTGCCGCTTAAGCCTGCACTATCTTTTTAGTCATCATGCCACATGGTTGGCTTGTGTTGAGGCTTCTGAAACCTAAGTCCCTGGTAATAGTTGCCAGAGACTGCGTACCGTCTGCATATCAGGCACATCACATGTATCAATTGTGAAGCAAAAAATTACATAACGGATGAAATAAAGGGCCGGGCATGGTGGCTTGTGCCTTTAATCCCAGCATTTTGGGAGATGGAGGCAAGAGGATTGCCAACCTGGGCGACATGCTGAGACTTTGTCTCTACAATTAAAAAAAAAAAAATTAGCCAGGGATGGTGGCACTCACCTGTAGTTCTGGCTACTTGGAAGGCTGAGGTGGAAGGATCACCTGAGCCCAGCAGGTCGAGGCTGCGGTAGCTGTGAGCGTGTCAGTGTACTCCCATTTGGGTGACAGAGTGAGACTCTGCCTCAAAGAAAAAGAAAAAAGAAAAGAAAGCTGCAAAGTGGTTATTGTCCAGCTAATAAGGGTCAAGGCAAGTGTCGTTTTTCTTTCCTACAAAGATTCCTAAAGTTGTATTTCCCTCATCCTTTGTTTGAATGTTGGTGATTTCAAATACTTATTTATATGATATTCCAATTCTGTTAATTTCAACTCTTTTTTTCTTGGAGCTGGGGGTCTCACTCCATTGTCCAAGTAAGAGCATGGTGGCATGATCATGGCTACCACAACCTCGATGTCCAGGGCTCAGTTAGTCCTTCTGCCTCAGTCTTCTGAGTAGCTGGGACTACAGGCACCAGCCACCATGCCCTGCTAATTTTTTGAATTAATTAATTTTATAGAGATGAGGTCTCCCTGTGTTGCCCAGGCTGGTCTTGAACTCCTGGGCTCAAGCAATCGTCTTGTCTAGGCCTCCCAAAGCACTGGGATTACAGATGTGAGCCAGTTCATCTGGCCACAACCCATCTTTTGTCAGACTATTGACTTGCCATTCCTCTCGTATTTTTGTATCCACAAATATCTGGTAAGTAATCTTTCTGTGTCTGCCTGCAAGTTATTGACAAAAAAGTGTTTGTCGACATAGGATCAAGAGCACAGAAGCTTCCGTTAGGGTGTCTGTCCGTTATACAACATGTTTTAGATACAGTTAATAGACAAGCTATCCTTAGGTCCAGTTAATAAATGAGCTATGAATCCAACTAACCATACTGTTATCCAGCCAGTGTTTCTACGTTGTCCATCAGAATTTAATGCGATTAAAGTCCCAAGAGTGAGGCATTATATTAGACCTTATGCAAATGACAAACAGAACAAAATACTGTGTTGGGTGGAGTTGCTCGCGCCTGTAATCCCAGCGGTTTAGGAGGCCAAGGTGGGAGGATCACTTGAGCCCAGGAGTTTGAGACCAGCCTGGGCAATACACAAATAAATAAATAAAAACACTGTCTTTTTGTGGTTGTGGAAGAGGAGGTACAGGCAAGTATAATTCCACGTAAGCCATGATGAGTTTTTTTCTGGGATGTTCACAGACCCAGGGAAGTTTGAGATGGGAAGCTCTTGTCTGGGGGAATGGGGAGGTTGTCTCAGTGCAGTATGCGAGCTGGTCCTCAAGGCAGGTGTAGAGGGCTCAGGCCTGAGAATACCACCTGGGTGTGAGGAGTTGGTCCAGTGCAGACCGTGTGTGTGGAGCAGTAAGCCATTGGCTGTAACCTCAGCCTGGGGTGCTTGGGGGAAGTGCAGTGTCCAGTAATTCTGGAGAGTTGGGTTAAAACTTCTCACTTGGCCATGCTGACCACAGTTTCCTGGCTTGCTGTGTTAATAACCTTCGGTAATTTACTAAAACCTGTCTCTTCATTTTGCTATCTGCAAAATAAAGTTAAAATATCAGCTGTCTTCTAAGGTTTGAGAGTTCACTTAGTTAGTATGTAAGCAAGCACACAACGCCTGGCACGTGCTGAGTGCTGAGTGCTAAGTGCTATTTAAAGAGAAGATGGGGTGGGCACGGTGGCTCACGCCTGTATCCTGGCATTTTGTGAGGCTGGGGTGGGAGGATTGCTTGAGTCTCGGAGTTCAAGATCAGCCTAGACAACATAATGAGACTTTATCTCCACACAAACACACGAAGAAAAAATTAGGCAGGCTCATGGTAGCACTCACCTGTAGTCCCAGCTACTCGGAAGGCTTAGGTGGAAGGATCACCTGAGCCCAGGAGGTCTAGACTATGGTGAGTCATGATCATGCCCCTGCACTCCAGCCTGGGCAACAGAGTGAGACTCTGACTCAAAAAAAAGAAAAAGTAGATGAATTTTTGTCTTTGGAGGAGGAAAGTGACATGACAACATTTGGAAGGCAAATGGTCACTCCAGTGGTGATGTGCACAAATAATCAGTGAGAGACTGTGTGTGTCCTGGAAGTTTGGGGCGAGGCAGGGTTGTGGTGAAACCACTTGGGCAGCTCACAGGATGGGTGAGAAATACCAAGGGACACATGGAAGGGAAGAGGGACAGGGCCACTTTCACTCGAGATTCCCTGAACTTTCGTTTCACCGATTGGTGGGTCCTCGTTGGTTGGTCACAAGCCCTCTTCTGCCTTCTGAGAAAAGAGGCTGCCAGCAGAGCTGGTCGATAGGCAAGATTCTTTCAGCGGGGTCCCGGCAGGCACATCAAGATGTGTTGTCGATACTTGGATAGCAAATGACTCTCTATCATGACTTTTTTTACTTCTGTAATCGCAGGAAGGCATCCAGTTCGTTGCTTTTTCTATAAATGTGGCTGATAAACAAACAAGAAACACACACACAGCAAACATAGCCCACTGGATGTCTTGTCAGCAGGCTTTTGCTATTAATATGTAAAGTTTTGTAGTTGCTACTGGACACGAACCTGATCATCAAACCAGAAGTCCTTCAAGGATAGTAGAGGAAATCTAAATCTCATGTTTAACCTCTGATCTCCTTTTTCGCTTGTGAAATGTACGTGAAACGCACATATGGCAAATGACAGGTTGACAGGAGAACTTGGCTGTGTGTAATATTTGCTATTTCAGGATACTCTGAAGATCTGCTTGCCAAGCTGCAATTCACAATAAAAAGATCACGCAGGTATTATCCATGCAACCGTGGATAGCAAGGCAGTTTAAAAATAGGTACTTCAATTTGAACTTGGAATAAGTATTGATTGAAGCTCTGAGGAACGACCTTTGTCTCTGTCTCTGATTTGTCTCAGTGATCTGTCCTCAAGGCTGCAGGTGCCTGTAAGACAGTGGTCAAGAGAGAGGAAAAGAATTGATGTCTGTGTAGACATAACTTTGGGATGATGTGGAATGTGATTGTGGATCTGCGTTTTCAGATCCTTCCTGGGTCACAGCCTGCCCTGCTGCCTCGTCTCAGAGCAGAGGCCACACACGGCCCCCCATTGGGCTCTTTCCTGGAGTCATTGTCCATCGTGGTTGCACAATGGAATCACCTTGGATATGGAAAAGATGCCAGTGCCGAGGTCCCACACCCAGCAGTTCCGACCTACTTAGATCGGTGGGGCACCCAGGTATCGATGATTCTAACATGCAGCCAGGGTGGAGGAACTCTGCTCAAGAAAACACACATACCTTAGGCAGGAGGGATTTCAGGAGAACGAGGTGAACACTCTTTGGCTCACCAGTGCCGTGATCCCTGCCGTCCTCCAGCCTTGACATGGCTCCGCTTTTTGATAGCTTGTTTCTCTACCAGCACCGAAGACCCGGATCCCCTCTTTGGCCACAGTTCTAATAATAGGAGTCCTTTTTGTTTTCCTGTGGCCAAGTTCACAGTCTGGTGATCTGCCCAGTTCATCACAGTCTGGAGCCTACGGGGAATTGAAGCCTTACCTGATGAATTGCCGGTAGAATTACTGGCGCTAACTAGGAGTTTCTTACAGCACTCCTCCTGATTTTCGCCTTTCAGGATTTTTCCTCCTAAGACACAGTCTGGCTCGGGTTGGGTGGCCCTGACAAGAGGGTTGGTCAGAGCAATCACCGAGTGCCACTTCTCAGGGTAGCTTGTGCCAAGTTGACTTGACCTACTCTGCTTGGGGCTGGGTCCTGTCCTGTTCTTCCCAGTGTTTGCTCCAAGATAGAGGCTGGGTCTTGTCCTTGATTTGGTACCCTTCAAATTAACCTCCCTCTGCCCTACCTGTAGGTCACTGAATCCTTCATCGCTCTTCACGTGATGAAAGGTGTTGGCTCCAAGGAACCCATTTTGAAGACCAGGCTGCTGGGTACTGTGGTCCTGGACAGGGAGGGAGGATCTGACTCTTCAGGGGTTCTGACACATCTCAGTTTCCACCGAGATCACTGATTTACAAGCTGGAAATCCTTTCTTGCATGGGCCATCCTATGAATCCCTACGTCTGGGGAGTCTGGTGGTTAGTGTGTGAACCAAGGGCACTGCAGTTCTGCATATAGTGACTTGGACGTTCATGCTTTGCTTTGTGTAGATTTAACTTCATGAGTTATTTTTCCTTTGTTAATAATACCCCGAGTGCTTCATGCATTACCTCATTTATCTTCTGGAAATCTAGGTGTTAGGATTTGTAGGTGCCGACTCTTTTATTGACATGAGAGGAGAAAGTATGGGGCTCACTTAAGGGTCAACGAAAGAATAAGAATAGATTGGAACTTTTATTCTCAGCCTGAGTGACATGTGACTCATAGATCATATTTAGCTTCACAATTTTAGCTGGTTTAGAAAAAAAAAAGACGTATCTATTAGTGTTCAATAAGCAAAGATGTTTTTTGTTAAATCCATGAAACGAGGACGTTCCCTTGGTCTAATTGACCTGACATCAGTTGCAGACTGACGGGGAGATGAAGAGGGAGACACACTCATGTGTGATAACTCTTTTCAAACTCACAGTGTTCTGGAACTTTGATGCTGAACGATCAGCAATTCGAGGAAAAACTTCTTACTAGCTCTCTTGAAAGATTATGTTCAAAAGTCAAGTCAAATACACGAGCGATTCTTTAAAGGTGGATGCAACATAGATTTTCTGCCTTAAGCAAATTCCTCAGGTATACTCATACAGGTGATTTCCTGCCTACCTGGGCTCTGATTTTGGAAGCCACCACTTTGCTGTGCATCTGTTCATTAATTCATCCTCACGTTGACATCGGATACACTTGGGTCTGGCTAGTTTGCCTGTGCTCTGGGCGTCGCTCTGTGGGCTGCTGGATGCTGCCTATTGTCCCGTTCAGGGAGCATCAGCAAACATGCCTTTGTGGGCCTCCCCTCTGGAGTTTCTGACTCATGGAGTCACAGGTGGGGCACCCAAGCATCTGCATTTTTCAGAAGCTCTTTGGGTGGTTCTAACATATCCCAGAACCGAGACACACTATCCGGGAGGAGCCAAATACCACCCAGGTGTGGCCTTCAGAGATGGTTTCAACCCTGAGAGTCCTTGCAGGTTGGTCCAGGATGAAGTGTCAGAAAGTTTGGGGAAGATTTAGAACACTTCTAAAAACATGAAGTCTACAAAGAGAAAAATACACGCTACAGAAGAATTTTTTGTCACTCAGAAGAACTTTCTATGGGACTATTTCAAAGAGAAAGTGTCTCTAGTATATTCCAAATGTAAATTGTTAAAAAATATAAGATTGAACCAGACTCGGTGGCTCAGCCTGTAGTCCCGCGCCTTGGAGGCTGAGGTGAGTGGATTGCCTGAGCCCCAGGGTTCGAGACCCGCCTGGGCAACTTGGTGAGACCTCATCTCTACAATAAATCAAAAAACAAATTAGCCAGGCGTGGTAGCACATGCCTGTAGTTCCAACTACTTGGAAGGCTGAGAGAGAAGGATTACCTGAGCCCAGCAGGTTGAGGCTGCGGTGGCCAGGAGCGGCCCCAGTCTGGGCGACAAAGTGAGACTCCAACTCAAAAAAAAAATATATATATATATATATTCTTACATATATATTCTTACATATATATTCTTATATATATATATTTTTATATATATATAAGATTGAACACAGCTTTTGAAACACATCCAATTGGGGGTAGCAGTGAGGATGTTTCAGACCTCTTGCCTTCTACCAGAAGTTGTTTGAGACCTGAAGTCTCTATAATGAGGGTCCATATTTCAGGCTCTGGGAAAACTCACTCTAAGTTTTGCATTATTATTTTTAAGAGGAAGGTTCCAGTACAGTTGAATTCAACAAACATGTAAAGGGAGATTTAATGAATAAAGTGAAATTACGGAGGACTTTGAACTGCATCATTTTATTTTTTTGAGCTGTAGCCTCACTCTGTTTCCGACCTTCCGGACTCAGGCGGTCGTTCCGCCTCAGCCTTCTGAGTAGCTGGGACTACAGATGCACGTCAGCACACCTGGCTCATTTTTAAATTTATTGTGGAGATGAGGTCCCATCACGTTGTCCAGGCTGGTCTCACATTCTTGGGCTCAAGCAATCTTTTTTTTAACCTTTTCTTCCGTAGTGCTGGGATTACAGACCTGAGCCATCACCCCTTGACTGAACTTCACTGTTCTGAAGTATTTAGACTTTATTCTAAAAGCGGGGAAAGTCATTGAAGCGGGGGTGACCTGATTCAATTTTTCTCTTTAGAAAGATCACCAAGAGGGCATGGATGAATTGGAGGACGGGAAGGGCATCATGGAGACTGGAAGCCCAGTCAGCAGATTATTTCAGCAATTTGCACTAGAGACGAAGACACAGGCCCACGTCAAGCTGGGGTGGGTGGAACAGAGAGGGTAGAAGTGGTGAATGCAATGACCAGCTTCCATCTATGCTCCCAATCTGAGTCACTGTGAGTGTGTAGAAGCCCTATTAATAATAACCTGGGACAGCAGGCATAAACTGAAACTATCCAGACAAACAGGAACATGTAATGGTGCCAGATCTGGGGAAGAACAAGGGCAACTTCTAGGGATTTTTCAAAAAATTGAGAAAAGCTAGATCTTTGAATCTGGAGCTCAGGAGAAACTTTTGGGCTGCAGATGGGTCTTGAGATGCTGCCTGGATTACTTGAGGTTATTTCTGATTTTGGTTAAAGAGAACCAAGGATCTTATGCCTGTTTGTAAAAGTAGAGCAAAAAAATCATTTTTTTGGCTGGGCAGGGTGGCTCATGCCTGTAATCCCGGCACTTTGAGAGGGGAGGATTGCGTGAGCCTAGGAGTTTGAGACCAGCCTTGGCAACATAGCGAGATTTCATCTCTGCCAAAAAAAAAAAGAAATCAAAAAATTAGCTGGGTATGGTGACCCATGCCTCTAGTCTCAGACACTTGAGAGGTCAAGGCTGTGTTGAACAGTGTTTTGTGCCACTGCCCTTCAGCCAGGAGCACAGAGTGAGACCTGGACTCAAAAAAAAAAAAAAGAAAAGGTTTATTTTTTTCATCTAATTCGCTTGAACATCATGAATGCTTGGAGCAAGAATAGATAGTGATTTTTCTTTCATTCTTTTTTTTCCTCCCCTACCTGAAGGTTCACTGGCCTAACAAGTGGTATCTTCATTTATCCTCTTTGTACTTTGTTGTTCCTTTCCTTTCCATTCAGAAAATTTCATTTTAAATAGTTTTGGGCACTCAGGAACTAATTATGTAATTTAGAAGTATAAAAGTTTTCATTACCCCCCTACAGTCTACAGTACCCCCCCACCCCGAAACCTTTAAACCTTTAGATCATTGTCAAGCCTTCCGCCTTCACACCATGGTGGGGTTTCTTTAAAGCAATTTCTAGAAAGGGTATTATTTTCGGTCATGTAGGGTGATCAGAATGTTTTTCGTTTTTTTTAACCTTTTTTCCTAAAACCACATAGCACAGTCCATTTCCAACCTGAAAGATTTAAATTACCGTCATGTGGTGTGCATTGAATTAATAGGATGCTACCCAGGCTGGTTCAAGGAGCTCTGTGTGGTTTGTGGATCAACTACATTGATAGGACCCCTCCTGGGCTGGCACTCTGGATATTTGCTTTGTGTTTTGACTATTGTCTTTGGGCCGGTAAATTACTCAGGCAAGCTCATCAGAGTCAATGAAGTTCCACATCTCGTTTTCATCAAGGTTTTTACCTCGTTTGGTTTTACGGTTTGGCTAATTGAGGCTTACAGAGGCCAAGGGCCTTGGCCAAGGTCATCTAGCGTGTTAATGCCTTCGCTCAGCTGAGGTTCCTCTCCGTCCCTGTTGATTCCAGCATTATATATTCATCAGCCTGTTAATTAGCATCCAGTCATCCCTGCTGCTCGCCTTATGAACTTGCTGTGTTCAAGGGCCCTCGGCGCCAGAGGGATTTATGGGAAGCCTGCACGCCCCTGAATTATCTGTTGCCTGAAAATGCGAAACACAAAGAGACCAATGATGAGCACCTCCTGTGAGGCAGGTGTGGCTGTCTAGGGATTTGTCACCTCAGGCAGCAAAGCCAAGCCGGACTACTTGGCTCCCCACTGGGAGGCTTGGGTGGAGTGGACGGAGAAGTCACATGCTGTCTGGTGTTCACAGCTGGCACGGTAGAAGGCAGGATATCCTTACTCTGTTTCAGGGGCACGAAGCCTCTGCTGAGAGAGAAATGGTGTGCATTTATTTCCCTGAGGCTGCTGGACGTGTGGCAGAGCTGCTAGGCTTTTCTTATGGGCTTTGTCCAGATATAAAATGTGAAGCTTGCGGAAATCCAGCTGGGAGACTATTCCAGAAGGATTAGACAACAGGCGCCCGTGATTGACCTCCACAGTCTTGAGCCTTCTAGGATATGTTAGAATGCAACTCCTTCACTTGAAACTTAGTTTAAATGGATTAAGTTGAGTACCGTGAATAACGAGAAGGGTATACTCTAATTACATTAAACTTCCAAGGTTTGGACTCATCTGAAACTATACTCATGCTGTTTTGTTTTTGTTTTTGTTTTTCTCTCTCTTTGGTGAAACTGTATTCCCACAGTCATTTTTTTTTTTTTTTTATGAAAGCAAATAGTTTTTATTATTGGTCTTTCCTCTTAGTTAGTAATGCTCTTGGTTTTAAGTAATTCTTTCAATTTGTGTCTCTCTCTCTCTCTTCTGTGGCTGGGGAGACAACGCTTGTGTTAATATCAGGCAATCGGTGAGCCGTGAATCACCCCCTCTTGTAGATAGCGCTGAGCTACTCGGCTGCCTGGAGATAAATTAGAAAGGAAGGATGAAGATGCAAAACGATGCCCCCAATGATTATCAAACAGAGGCAAGCATTTAGCAAGCTGTTAAGCCCAAAGAGAAATCCCCAGGAAAGAGAAAGGCCAAACCTTTATCTTGCAATGAGGGCAGACGGTAGAAACCAAGTGTCAGGCCAGGCACACTTCCTGTCATTTCAAGTGACTAAAGACCCATTTGGCTCCCTGTGTTTGGGTCACATGCTGTAAAATGCAGGACCTCGTTTCCTGATGCTGATTGATAGCTTGGTGTGCTTCAAGCTTGCTTTTCCTTAGCGAAAAAAGTCCTTGACCCTTGATGGAAAAGCAGCCAACCTAAAGTGGCTGCAGAAGTTTGACGGCGCATCACTTTTTTTTTTTCCCTGAGCTGGGGTCTCACTCTGTTGCCCAGGCTGGAGTGTAGTGGCATGATCACAGCTTACCACAGCCTTGACCACCTGGTTTCAGGCGAGCCTCCCACCTCAGCCTTCTGAGTGGCTTGGACTGCAGGTGCACACCACCGCATCTGGCTTATTTTTAAATTCTTTGTAGAGAATAGGTCTTGCTCTGTTGCCCAGGCTGGTCTTGAAGTCCTGGGCTCAAGCAGTCCTCCTGCCTTGGCCTCACGAAATGTTGGAATTATAGGCATGAGCCCCAGTGCCCAGCCCAGACCTCACTTCTTGAAGGCAACACAGCAAAAAACCCTGGCTTGGATTGTTTTGTGACTGGAACTAATAGGCAGGGACAGCATCTTGTCAGAAATACCATGACGTGTGAACTAGAGGGAGATCTCTTGTCAGGTGATAGGGGCAGATAGCTCTTTAGAGGTACAGCTGCTTCGTTTAAGGGGTCTCGGGTCTCATCAGGACCAAAGGAATGCAGGCCAATGGCAGTGGGTCAGGTGGCCCTAAGGGGAATGTGTAGGGCTGATGTGGGGTTAGTTATTGATTCAATCTATTCCTGCAATGCCTCGAAAACTCACACACTCACCGTACACGTTCTTGGGCTTATTAGCTAACATGTGACATTTCACATGGGATAGGAGTCCTTGTTCTCTAGCGTTTTAGTATTTTTCTTTGGGGTTTTGGCTGGCTGGAATTAACGTTTTTACATCAGTCATGTCCTTGGTTGGCTTTTTCAGCTTTGGGAATATGAGACTGTTTCCCATGAAAGTACAGAAACGCATTTACGTGTCATCCAGGACTTGGCTGCCCCTGTTTCTGGAGCTCTGCTGGGGGTGGGGGGATCTGCCTCTCATCCCTTGGTCCTCGCTTAACCCAGGTTGAGTAATACCGAGCTGCCAGGTGGGGCGTGGGGCACTTAACGTTTTTTGAAAATTTTGCTTTCGCACTGTGTTCGTGCTTCGACTATTGCGGTGCTCATTTGTGACCAGATCAGAGCAGGGACAGCTGCGGTGCTGAGGGACCCATGCTGACATGACAGCTCTTTTCCTTTATCAGGAGAGACAGTGAAAAGCCTAATCAGGTTTCAAGGGAACAGACTTCCGGTCACTGCCCTGCTGAGCCCTGGGTGGCAAAGAGGTGATGGGACTTTGTTCTGTGCTTTCAGAAGAGACCCTTGCCCTGAGAGCTTTGTCACTTGTGGCTTCATCCCCACCCCCCACTTTAGTCCATTCCAAATGGGGGCAAGAAGAAGGAATTATAAAATGTGGATCCTTTTTTTTTTTTTTTTGACTTCCCACCCCTCCACCCAGGCTTGAGTGCAGTCGTCCGATCATGGCTCACTGCCATCTCAGCCTCCTGAGTAGCTGGGACTACAGGCACACACCACCACACCCAGCAAATATTTTTATCTTTATTTTTGTAAAGATGAGGTCTTGTTGTGTTGCTCGGGCTGGTCTTGAATTCCTAGACTCAAGCAATCCTCCCACTTGGCGTCCCAAAGTGCTGGAATTACAAGACGTGAGTCACTGTGCCCGGCCAAAATACTGAAACTCGAAGGGACTTTAGAAGTCATCCTTTTTAACTATTTAGTCTACACATGAAGGGAGTGAAGCCAGTTGCTTTAATTCGGCCAGTTTAAATAGTACCTGAGACTGGATCAGAGCATGGGCTCCTGACTCTCGATCTAAGACCTCCTTAGACTCTATCATGTGGATTCTCTCTGAGATGAGTGTGAAGAGCTGGAAGGAGTAGGGAGGATGAAGATTAATTGCTAGGTTTCTAGAATAACCAGGTTGGAAGGAATGGGATCAGGATAGGAATGCCAGTTTTTTGACTGGTTCTTGGAGTTGGAAGCAGGGCAGCACTCCTTGAATATTGCATAAGGCCCTAAGTTCAGTAGTTCCCCCTTATCTGGGGGGATGTGTTTCCAGACCCCCAGTGGATGCCTGAAACCAGGGATAGTACTGAACCCTATATAGACTGTGGGTTTCCTATACATATACACCTATGATAAGTTTAATTTATAAATTAGGCCCCGTAAGAGAACAACAACAATAGTGGATATAAAATAGACCAATTATCATGATATACTATAATAAAAATTATGTGAATGTGACCTCTCTCTCTCTTGAAATATCTTATTGTATTGTATTCCCCTGGTTTTGGAGCACTGCTGACCGTGGGTAACTGAAACTGTGGAAGGCAAAACCGTAGATAAGGGGGAGGATAACTGTATTAGTCTCTGTAACTTTT
Organism: Tarsius wallacei; assembly: GCA_963574415.1. Lineage (NCBI taxonomy): Eukaryota > Metazoa > Chordata > Mammalia > Primates > Tarsiidae > Tarsius > Tarsius wallacei. The sequence continues at coordinate 17,565 of CAUYQG010250061.1, forward strand.
AATTTGGCTTCGAGAAATCTGATTTGTCTCATTCATTGTTAGTCAGGAGACCCATAACTGTCCCTGGGCTTGCCATTTGATGTTTCATCTGCCTCTCCTTTCTCATGTGTGAACTCAGAATGACAACACGTGTCATCACAGGTGTACGATAGCATGAGCACATCTACTCTGTCCTAAATTTCTGGTGTAGTAGTCTGTTCATTCTGGGATGGATTGGTCCTCAGCGTGTGGTCCCCAGACAAACAGCAATGGTGTCATGCACAAACTTGTTAGAAATGCAAACTCCTGGGTGTTTTGCCTGATCTACCGTATCACAAACTCTGGAAGAGGGTTCGGCACTTTCCATGTTTAGTCTTCCAAGTGATTTCGATGCATGCCAGAGTTTGAGAACCACTGACCTAACCAATTCTTTCTCTTCTCCCTCTAGCTAGCCTTGTAACTGAGTAGGTTGGAAGGAAACATTTAAGAAGAAGCTAAGAGTCACAATAACTGCATACCACTTAGACTTCATGAATGAGAAACAAGTGTTCTGTAGCTCCAGTCTGTGATTTTATCATTAGCTCTGTTGGTGTCAAAAGATCTGTATCCAAATATAAACTCTGTAAGGCATGAGGCATACTTGCCGTGTTCCTTGCTAAGCATAGTAAGAGATGAACAGCAACTAATAATAATAAAATAGAACAATTATAATAATATGCTGTAATAAATGTTATGTGGATGTGGTCTGTCTCTCTCTGTCTCTGTCTGTCTCTCTTTCTCTCTTTTTGTCTCTGTCTCAAAATACCTTTTCTTATACTGTACTCACCTAGTTTTGGAGCACAGTTGGCCATGGATAACTGAAACTGGAAAGTGAAACTGCGGATAAAGGTGACTACGGTACTAGTCTCTGTAACTTTAAATCTGACTTGGAGAAATCTTAGTCTTGGAGAAGTCCCTTTCCCCAGCATCTCTCATGGACCCTGGAACATACTAGGACTTGATCTTTACTGAAGAATGAAGAAATTAATGAACGAAAGCTGAGAACGTTTTGTGTTTTGACACTGTAGTATAGCGGAGGAAGCTATAAAATACAGCACGGGCACATCTGTAATCCAGGTTTGATCCTCATCAGCTAGGAATTCTTGATAGTGTTGCTTTATCTCTGGGCTTGTAATGATAGGATTGAGCTAGAGTTGATGTTGTAGGACTCTCCCATTCTCACATCGAATAGTCTATGCAAGAAGCTACAAGGGCAAGGTGAGCGCAGATACAAGTTTAAGCTTCATTTAAATAGCCCTTCTCAATAGGGTTTCCCAGGCCTCTGTTAGTACACCAAGATCTTCCTTTTCTAACATATTGATTGTATAATCACTTGATTCTTACATGCAAGAAATGGAATATATGAGGGGGGACCCCCCCCAATTAATTTTTGGAGGACAGGGCCCCTTGTACAAGCTTCCACGACTACGTAAGTGGTTTAGGAACCCGTCGTCATCGGTGGACCAGCTAGTGCTGTTTGGAGAGGCTGTGTTTGGCTTTGGTGAATTTTTTTGGAGATTCTTGCAAAGCATTTGCCCATTTCATGATGGGTGATTTATACAAACAACCTGCCTGCACCTCACTGAGTGTGCACCAGTTTTTGACCCCAAACGGCATGACTCCTGTGCCCCACTCTCCCTGTTTGCCCCATTTTGCCCTGAGTGACTTCTGCTTCCCTGGATGAAAAAAGTCCTCAAAGGAAAATGCTTTCCTGGTGTGGAAGAGGTGGAACAAAAAACGGCAGAAGCACTGGAAGTGATCTAAACTGATGAATTCAAAAACTGTTTTGAGCAGTGGAAAAGCATTTGGAGAGGTATATTGCACCAAACGGAGAGTCCTTTGAAGGTGACTGCAGTTTAAGCATGTAAGAATAAATACACACATTTTTGGTAAATAAATTCTGGGTTTTTGGGGGTTCCCCCCTTATATTCCTACTGAAGCTACTGAGGGCAGGGACAGCCCATAAAATGTCCAGTACAGCAGGGATCACAGTACATAATAATAAACAGAAAGGCATTATGTGAACTAACAAGGGTCACATACGTGTCATGGGGTCATAAAGGCCTGGGTTGGATCTTAGCTTAGAAATTGTATGACCTTGGGCAATGAAACATGTCCTCTCTAGAGTTTAGTTTTCCACCTGTAAGGTGGAAATAATACCTACTACCTAGGATTATTGTGAGGAACGAATATAGTAACATGTAAAGTTCCTACCACAGTGCCTGAAACATAGTAGACACTTAACATGCAGTTTACTTTTCTTATTTTGGCATTTCTCCATGACCAAGCTTTCTAAGCACTCTTGAACATGTATACTTATTTCCTCACTCTCAGAACTTTTTTTTCTTTTTTTTTTTTTTGAGTAGGGGTCTCTGTCTGTCGCCCAGACTAGAGTGTAGTGGTGTGATCATGGCTCACTGCAGCCTCAACCTCCTGGGCCCACGCAATCCTCCCTCCCTAGCTTTCCAAGTAGCTGGGACTACAGGCATGTGCCACCATGCCCAGATAATTTTTTGTAGTGACAAGATCTCGTTGTGTTGTCCAGGCTGGTCTTGAGATCCTGGGTCCAGGCAATCCTCCCATGTCAGCCTCTCAAAGTGCTAGGATTACAGACTTGAGCCCCTGCACCCAGCCAGAACTTTCTATCTTTGTATAGTTTTAGCTTTCAAGATGTTCAGAGAATATTTTGAGAAAGAGATTCAAATAAAGAATGCCACTGGAAGATGTGGAGTAAGAATACAAACCAGAGGATACAAGCAGAAATCAAGAACACAGGCCGGTCTTGGTGGCTCAGCCTGTCATTCCAGCACTTTGGGAGGCCGAGGCAAGTGGATTGCCTGAGCCCGCGGGTTCAAGACCAGTCCGGGCAACTTGGTGAGACCTCGTCTCTACAATAAAAATAAAAAATTAGCCAGGCGTGGTAGCATGCGCATGTAGTTCGGCTACTTGGAAGGCTGAGGCAGAAGGATCGCCAGAGCCCAGCAGGTCGATGCTGGGGTGGCCGTGAGCGAGCCACGGCACTCCAACCTGGGCAACAGAGAGTGAGACTCCAAATCAAAAAAAAAAAAAAAAAAAAAATCAAGAACACAGACAAGATTGATTGTAGGTGACTAGATCTTGGGTGAATAAAAGATGAGGGCTGGGAAAACTTTACCCTGATAATTAGCACAAAATAATTGTTTTAGGTCAAAATTCCATGGTATTCTCTAAGGAGCGTCATGCCCTTCATATACAGTTAAGACAGTCTCTTAGCTGGGAGTTTTTTGATTTGATCTAAAATGGTCTTAGCTAACCTAGGGTAAAAACTCTCCCAACCACTGTTTCCAGTCCTTCGAGTCTTCCAAAGGACAGGAAACAGGGGTTGGGAGAGGATCAAGATATACAGCCAGCAAATGTGGAGGATGTTTTTCTCTAATAAGGCCCATAACATTTTGGTCACAAGTCTTGATACTTGTCTTTCTGGAGGCCGATAGCAAAGAAGTGAAAGGCAGGTCTTTCCAGTCCTGGCCTACTTCTCATCCCCATAGATGCCCAACAGGCCAGGCCCGGTCAGGCTGCCTTGTCTGTTTTTAGAATTCAGGAGTTGTCTGAAGATATGAGTACTTTCCAAAACAACTGCGCACAGGAAATTTTTTTACAAGGATGGACCTGGATTGATCATTTTGTAACCGATGGCAGAGAAATTTGGTTTTATTTTACATACTCTGAAAGGAAGGAAGGAAAGGCATGGCTTGGTTTTCAGGCAAGGAAAGCAGCAGAGTCAGGGTGAGCTGAGAGAGGACACCAAGGTAGTATTGAACTTGAAGGAAATGGTAAGGATTGGGGAGGTGTTGAAACTGTAGGCAAGTATTTAAGACTTGAAACGATCTTTATACTTGGAATATCTTCAGATAAAACAGGATTTTAACCACCCCTCACAGTGCAGAGCCAGAAAGCAACAGGTGTTAGTAGGTGGTCCCATTGAGACTTGTGAATCTCTTGTCCTGAAAACCAAGTGTTCAGAGGCACTGACTGGGACGGGTGAGAAATCTGACTTCCAGAAGGTGATGGAAAATCCTGAATAAATGATGGAAAGTTACAGTGAAGGGTGCAGGGAGGTGCCCTATGTTATCATCATCATCAAGAAGCATTTCTTGAGGACAGCTCTGCACCCTTTTTACTCCACAACCCAGATAGCTAACAGCAGGCACTAGGTACAGAAAAGTAGCAAACATCTTTCAGGATAACTCTTGATCCAGAGAAAAGCCAACTTTAAGTTGGTGATTGATTCCAAAAAGAAAATAAGGTGGCTGTGAGTGTGCCACTGCACCCCAGCCTGGGCGACAGAGTGAGACTCTAACTCAAAAGTAATAATAATAATAAAATTAAATTAATAAAGCACTGATCTGGATAAATTTGAGAAAAAAATTTCCAAAATCAAATTTCAAAGTATACATATATTAAAAAGAACTTCATTCTATACCTCAAACCGTATGCAAAATTAATCCCAATTGAATTATGTTCCTAAATGTAAAACCCCAAACTATAAACCCTCTAGGAGAAAACAGGAAGGAAATACTTGTGACCTTATGTTAGGCTAAGATTTCTCACAAACAGCATTAAAGCATGATTCATAAAAGAAGAGAAAAAAAATTTTTGACTATCTGTAAATCGCATATCTGCTGAAGGCCTTGTATTCAAATTATTTAAAAATAACCAAAACTCAATAAAAAGAAAACAAGCAATGTAAATAAAAATAGCCAAATATTTGGACAAATATGTGAATGGCAAATAACCCCATAAAAAGATGTTCAACATCATTTGTTCTTAGGAAAGTGCAGATTAAAATCACAATGTGACATCATTCAGCACTTGTTAGAATGACTACAGTTATAAATACTGACCATACTAAGTGTAAGTGAGAATGTGGATGGGCTTTCCTACACCACTGGTGGCAATGTAAAATGGTATGACCACTTTGGAAAACAATTTGGCAGCTTCTTTAAAAAGTTAGAACACCCACATACTATCTTACCCACCCATTACACTCTTGGACGTTGGCAGAGAAAAATGAAAGCATATATGCATACAGAGGCTTGTATGTGAATGCTCGTAGCTACTATATTTGGAATAGCCCCAACCTGGAAACTGTGCAAATGTCCATTATCAACAGGTGAACAGATAAACAATATTGTGACATATCCGTGTACTGGAATATTACTTACCAATAAAAAGGAATGAATTTATGATGCATGCCACATCATGGATGAATCTCAGAATAATTACGCTGAGTGAAAAAAGCCGAACCATAAGATAGTCTATCCTGTATGATTCCACTTATATGAAAGTCTTGAAAATTCAGACTAATCAATAGTGCAAGAAAGCAGATCAGTGGTTCTGTAGGAGAAGGAGGAATCACAGAGGATCATGAAGAAATAAATGTGATGAGGCAGTGGATGTGTCTGTCACCTCAGTTGTGGCGATGGTCTTACTGCTGCGGACACATCAGAATTTCTCAAATCGTGTACCTCAAGTATGTTAAATCAATTGGATGCACGTCATATCTCAATAATGATGATAAGAGTGGGAAGAGGGAGGGAAAAGGGAGGCAGGAGGAAGGAAGGACGGATGGGCAAGGCTAGGTCTGGACTTGAAATCAGAGACAGATTTTGGACCCGTCATTTACTTGCTGTGTACCTGTGAGTAAACTGCATAACCTCTCTGAGCTCAGCGTTCTTATCTATCAAATGCAGTTAATAATATCCACTGCATACACAGATAATGTATGTAAAACTGTTTTTCCATGTGCAAAACGCTTGAGAAATACTTGGCATTAACATGAGCATCACTGTGATATTTCACAGACATACACAGACTGCAGCACTTTGGGGCATCTCCCACGCTCTTTGGGGAGAAGCGTCTGGAGTCCTCAGAGGTGGGAAGGACATTCAAGTGGGAGGGAGGTGGCCGGAAGGAGCAAAGATGTGCGTCTTTTGCTGTGAGATGGAAAATGCAGCCGGAAGCCCGTTAGGCCTCCCATGGCACTGGAAGTGCACTGCAGCTGCCCTCCTGTCGGGGTCTGCAGGTCCCAGCATACACCGGTTCAAGCTAATGGGGGCCACAGAGCACTGCGTGTAAGGACGTGTGGTTCCTGTGAGCTACCCCTGACAGATAGAAGCAGAAATGGGCAATAAATTCTTAATGCGTTGCACACATTATGCATCATGTTAGTTTTAAACAGAAGGCAGACCATGCACTTTCCCAGGAAGGCTAGAGTGCCTTCATGTTTACAAAGGTGGTCAGCTATGGCTTGGAAAATCTGATGATCTTCTATAAGCATAAACATGTTGATAAAGAAACTGTTTAGAAATGTGCATGCACTGTTAAAAAAAAATTGCAGTTTTTCTTTCCATTAAACGTCTACTTCTTGGCTAGCCCAGAGCGTGGAAATAGACACAAAGCACTAAGCCATTTAAAATCTAAATCAGACTTTAATAAGGGAATGTCATGTTTCATTTAAAAGCTTCTCTTCACCTCCTTTTCTTGTGCTGTCAAGTGAAAGAAAAGTGAGCTTTATAATTACATGGCTGCCGCAGCTTCAGATTTTATGTATTATCCCACATTATTTTTCCACACCTTCTTCCCCTTTCTCCCTGTCCCACCTCCTCCCTCTCATCCTCTCCCACCCCGCTCTGCTCCGTCAGGGTCCTACCCTCTCCCTCTCCCATCCCCTTTCCTCCCCCACTCAAACCCTTCCCCACCCTGCCCTCTTCCTTACACTTCCTTCTTGGGAGCTGACAGGATGATGGGACTCTGTTGATTAAGCTGCTGAGTGGCCGTGGTCCTTGTTAATTTAGGGGTGACAAGCAAAAAATGAAATACGATTGTAAAAATGTCTTTTGTGTGAAATGTTTTCCACTGTTGGATCATCGTCTTAGTTGGCTGGGTAGAAAATTCGGTAATGTTGGTTTCCACTGCTCAGCAGAGCGTGAAATCTGCCAGAACTGAACTTGGGCAAATGTGGACTCTCTTCTCTGATGCCTTTTCTTGCAGCTGGGTGTGGTGTTCGCCACGGGACCCATGAGGGTCCTCGCCCCTCCTTAAGAACTTGGCCTCCAGGTTCCCTTCTGTGTATATTTTGTGGACGCAGCTTACTGGTTTCCTAATTGCAACTAATAACCGCATTGTTGATACTGGACTGTTAAGTCCATGGAAGCCAGTGGTAGGTGTTGGAAACCATCACATTCTTCCACAGAAACGGTGATTATAAGAAGGATAATGCAAAAGACTCTGGTGTAGAATAACACTATGCTATTTTCATTCTTTTTCCTGAAGGGTTATACTTGGGTTATTTCATATGTAAAAAGAGATGAGATGGTTCTTGCTTGCTCACCTGCATGACAAGGTGGCCAGTTTTGTGTTTTTTGTCTTTTGGGGGTTTTGTGAGTCAGGGTCTCACTCTGTTGCCCCAGCTGGAGTGCAGTGGCATGATCACAGGTCACCACAGCCTCAACATGCCGGACTCAGGCTGTCCTTCCACCTCAGCCTCCCAAGTACCTGGGATTACAGGCACACAGCACCATGCCTGGCTAATTGTTTGACATTTCATAGAGACAGGATCTTGTTATGTTGCCCAGGCTGTTTTTGAACTCTTGAGCTCAAGCAGTCCTCCTGCCTCAGCCTCCCAAAGCACTGGGATTACAGGTGTGAGCCACCGCACGCAACCTAGGTGGTCAGTTTTGTATGTAGGCTTTATCTGAGTTAAGAGGCGAAAAGGACAAATTTCATAGATCCTTTACAATGACGATGAGGATGGAGAATTAATGATGACTCCTTTGTGCTGGCAAGGTAGTCCATCTCTCCTTCCTCCCCTGCCTCTTAACTCAGACTAAGCCTTCGTTCAAAGTTGACCCCCTTGTCATGCAGGTGATCAAGCACGAACCATCTTTGTTACATACAAATAACCCCAGATGCGTCACTTTAGGTAATACTTGCATAGATGATGTTTTTATCTGTGTGTAGAGAAAATATTATTTGGAAAATATATAAAAGTAGATATTGCCTTTTATTCTACTACTGGAAACCGTAGAGGGCACAGACCTCATGGAAGATTCTCAGTTTCCGAAGAAACCGAGGAAGTCATCCATTCTCTACCTGACACAGGAGTCCCTCCGTCGCCAGCCTTGCTTGATGAGTTCGGAGAGCAGGAACTCACGGCCCTGCTGGAACTGGATACTTTTGTTGCAGAGTTCGTCCTTATTTTAGCCCATGTCAGCCTCTCAGGGTTTGAGCCAATTGATCAAACTCCATTCTAAAGCCTCTGAGACTGAGCCAGTCCTCTTCTGCCCTGAAGCCGCTCATGTCTTAGAGACAGTCTCACTTCCTCCACCAAGTGAAATAATCCTCCCTTCTGAAGTAGCTTCTCACTAACCCTTCCCCGGTATCTTGTACAAGTCCTTATACACATCAGGCCCTCAGTGAGTGAGTGGGTTGATGGACTCCTAGCACCAATTGTGTTCTAACTTCACTGAGATGCCCCCGGCAACTGTTTCCTACTTAGATTCCACTGGATAGATTGGGGAGATAGCGGCGATTCCTGGGATGTTTTGGTGCCAACAGTGTCTATACTCTCTCAGCCTCGTGTCTCCTCCTAGATTGGTTGGCTGACCCTTCCTTCCTTTCTCTTTTTAACTTGTCCTAATAATGCCCAGAGAAGAATGTTTAGGAGAAAAAGGCGTGTCTGTAAACCAATCTAAAATGAAAGATCTAAGAAAGTGGCCTGAATTTTGAAGAAAATACAAGTTCTTTTATCCTTTTGGTTAACGAGAAAAACTAGAAATTTTAGTTGTAATTGATTGATTCATTCATTCATTTGTTCATTTATTTTTTAAGTCAAGTCTCACTCCATCACCCAGGCTGAACTGCAGGGGCATGATCCTGGCTCACTGCAGGCTTGACCTCCTGGGCTCAGGTGATCCTTCCTCCTCAGCCTCCCGAGTAGCTGGGACTACAGGCATGCATGGTCACACCGACTCATTTTTAAATTTTTTGTAGAGACGAGGTCTCGCTGTGTTACCCAGGCTGGTCTCAAACTCCTGCCTGAGTTTCCCAAAGTACTGGGATTACAGAAATGAGCCACCACACCTGGCCAGTTTATTTATTTTATTAGCTAGTTTATTTCTATATATCTTAGGAGGGTTGTATACATTGAATATAAAATTGTAAAATTTTCCCTTTGCTTTTGGTATCATATATGATAGCAGGTAAAGATGTAAATGTAAATACTTATTTTAAGAACTAGAATTAGGAATGTGGGTGTTATGGACTGAATTGTATTCCCCCCAAATTCATGTGTTACTGCCCTAACCTTCAGTGCCTCAGAATGTGACTATATTGGAGAGAGTCTTTAAAGAGGTAGTAATTCAGTTAAAATGAAGTCAGGAGAGCGGGCCTCAATCCGGTATGACTGGTGGCCTTAAAGGAAGAAGAGATTAGGACCACTGACAGATAGAGAGGGACAACCAGGTGAGGACACAGAGAGGGGACTCAGAGGAAATCGACCTGCCAACACCTCGATCTTGAACTTCCAGCCTCCAGGATTGTGAGAAAATATAATTCTGTTAAGTATCACATATGCAGTAGATATTCTATCTGACACAGGACTCAGTGTGTGACACTTCGTTATGGCAGCCTTAGTAACTAATGCAGTGAGGAAATGCTTACAGTGTAAACTCTGAAATGCAGAGCCAAACTAAGATTAAATAAAACAGAAGATGAAAGATCCCATAAGATATAACTGCAAATATTTGGTCACCAGTGATAATATTGGGTCTACTAATCTTGTTCTAAATTTATTCATCTCAAATAAAACCGGTCCTTCCTATTTAACAGTTTTAAAAATAAAATTCACAAAACATGGTGATTAAATGATGTGCTTGAAAGCATTATTCTCTGCTGTAACTAATATAATTTGAAATGCGTTAGCAGTCTTTCTGATGACTCAATGATGTGTTGCCTTACTACATTCATATATTTATCACAACGCTGCTGTGCACCATCAAAGCTTACAGTTTGCCGAAGGAACTATATGCCAAAACTTCCAGTTTTATCATTTTTATCATCATTCTTATTTG
>CAUYQG010250070.1:0-12592 GCA_963574415.1 Tarsius wallacei
GCCTTCCAAGTAACTGGAACTATAGGCACGCGCTACCATGCCCGGCTAATTTTTTGATTTATTGTAGAGATGAGGTCTCGCTTGCCCAGGCGGGTCTTGAACCCACGGGCTCAGGCAATCCACTCACCTCAGCCTCCCAAAGGCGTGGGATTACAGGCTGAGCCACCGAGCCCGGCTAGGAAAAAATATTTTAATAATGAAATGGAAGAAACAGTATTCCTTTTCAGGACTCTGAACTTTCTGAGTATATTTCTTTCAAAAATCTAAAATTTTTCCCTATTATTTCACTGTTTTCCCACAAAAGAGAATGAAATACACACAGAGTTGAGAAGTGCTTCTTTGTTCCCAAAGTGGCAAAGCTGGCAGGTGACATTAAGCCTCCTGATTGCACATCCAATCTCATTGTTCCCCAAGTCTAATGCCAAAACTCCCAGAAGAAAAGCTTCTTACCACTTGGGCTTCTGAACAGGACAGGTGCTGTCAAGTTGTCAGGGTCCTGGGGGGTAGCCTCTGGATCCACTTCATCACTGTCAGACTCCTCAGCCACCGCCTCTTCTGCTTCCTCCTCATGCTGCCAGCCCCCCTGCCCCGGCTCTTCAGTCTCAGCATCGCTGCCCAGCAGGCCAGAGTGAGAGGATGTTTCTCCCAGGCTATTACTGGGCAGGGCAATGACCTGGGCACTCATTAGGGTTTCCATTTCTTCAAAGAAGGGGCAGGACTCAGGTGGGTGGCCACTCTTGACTTTTCTATAGCTCTTCTGGAGACCTTTGAACTTGGTCCGACACTGTTCTAGGGTCCGGAGGAAGCCATACTCCCGGAGTCGCTCAGCCACAGCCCCATATACTTGGCTGTTTCGATGACAGTTTCGGAGAGCCTCATAAAACTCAGTCTGGCTGAGAATTGCAAGGAGAGTTCTGGTCTCTTCATAGCCCCAGTGCACACCTGCCACCTTCTCATCCTCAAAGCCCCAGTGATCCTGTTCTACCCAGCTTCTCTCTCTTTTGGATGGTAACACATCAGCATGTACCCGTCTGTCTCCTATGTAGCTGCCACTTGGGAGTTCTTTCTCCTTGGAGCCCAACAGATCTGGGATCCATGGTTCTCCTTGCTCCAACCTGGAGACCATACCGGATTTAGGAAATGGAAATCCTGCTTGCAAAGAAGCAAACAAAGGGTATCATAGTTTGGACTGATAATTTAAAAAATCTGAATTCAGTTCTGCCTTTTTTATCCAAGAAGATTATAAAGAAAGTGTCTAGGGAATTGTTTTCCAAAAGTTCAGTGGGTTGAAGAAAGTGGGGAAAATATAGAAATCTCAAAAGATGAGAAATATTTTCCAGAACAGGGTGACAAGAGAGGAAAAGGTTCTGTTGTGTGTTCAGAGCAGATCATTCTATTCCAAGTTGCTCACTAGCCCTCCTGACCACCTGCAGGCAGATCATAGCACTGCTGAGAACAGTAGATTTTCACTTGGGGTTAGAGAATTAAACTCAGAGTGATTTCAAGGAGGAGGGGAGATTGTCTTCAACTCATTTGTTTCCTTCACACTCAGTCACCAAGTTCTAAAGGTGTTTCCTTTAGTATGGCCGTTCCCCTCATTCCTACTGCCACCATCCAACTCCAGAGCACTTATCCTCTCACACTCAGATAACTACAACAGTCACTGTTCTACTTAACTCCAGGCTCTTGCTTCCTCAGCTCACATGCTACCCTGCTGAACCTTAGCTGTAATGCCTACCATGCACTGTCCATTCCTGATAAGACTTCTCTCCAGAACACAGCACACTTTTATTCACTACTCTGTGCCTTTCCCTTAATTCCTTTCCTTCTACCCAAATTCAACCCATCCTTTAGAAAGCTGTTTTGCCTTTAGAAAGCTGTTTTGCCTTCCCTGCAGCCCTCCCTCATCTCCCACTCTGCCAAACCCCTATAATATTCACACAATTGAGAACACATAATTGTCTGGCATTGTTTCCGTACAGTTCAGGACACACTTATAGTTTGCTGTTGTATTCTCAAGTATATTTTAAGTTACTTGAGGATAGGCACCTTTTCTTACTTCAAAGTACCATTCAAGGTGTTGATCACAGGACAGGTGTTCATTGAGGGATTTCATCTGAGTTACTAAACAGATACCATTACCAAACTGGCTGAGAAGGCTGTTATCTTAGATAATAAGATTAGACCTCAACAAGTTTTAAATGAAAGTATCAAAAAAATATACAACATGGAATTCAATAGAATACCAAAAAGAAAAACAAATTCTACAAAACCAAGTACAAGAATATGCAAATAGGTACAAAGGCAATGATAAAAGCTATGAGAGTCCTGGGAATTACCAAATTATTAAAAATAATCATTTAATCAAAAGTTGGGCTATATTGAAAGAAAATATGGCAAAATTCTGAAGTAAAATTCTTATTTGGCCTTCCTCTAACAGACTTTCACTAGAATAATACATATGCAATTTAGTTCTCCACAATTAATATGATATTTGGAGTACCTGAAAAGTTCCAAAGGAGAATAACAAAACTTAGGTCTAAGGAATTCTGGGGTGGAGGGGAGCTTAAAGAAACAAATACAGTTTAATTTGGAGAAGGAAAACAACTAAAAAGAACATGTGCCTTCAAGAATGGAAAATAATTGTTATCCAGAAAATAGTGACCTACCATCATCATTACCAAGAAGAAATAAAATAGTTCAAAGTTCTGGCAAAAACCAGGGAACCATTGTCTAGCAGCCTTATCAAAAGAGGTAATTTAAGAATACTTACTATACCAGGGGCCTAAACTACAGGTCTTCAGGAGGTCCCTAATAACCACATATTCTACAATTTCCACTTACTCCTGACACCCCTTTCCCATTCACTATGACCAACCCTACTTCCCAACTTTGAATGGTACTCTATCTTCCCACATGAATCTACTCCTCACCGCTCCTTTGAAAGGGTCTGAGCTTCTCCTTTGGGTTCATCTGCTCCTGTGGTCCCAGGTCTGGGCTTCTTGCCCTCTCTTTCTTGGGTACACCCCTGGGCTGGGGTTCCACTGACTCCTGCCGAACACTTAATAACTCTCGTGATGATTTCAGGGGTGTCATCTTCTCCGAGCGTACTTCCTGCCCCTTCACAGAGACTGTGACCTAGAAACAACCCCCATTAATTGTCACTGCAAGGTCATAATGAGGGGCATTCCCAGAGGAGATTATTTAATATCCCAAAAGAGATCATTCTTCTCCGACATGGCCAGGGTTGTAGGGGTGGGGGAAGTTAAAATGAACATTACTATTACCATTAGCTTAGAGCAGCTGAAACTCCAAAAGGAAAAAATCAAAATAGTAAACCCAACTACAGGCCAAAAAAAAAAAAAATTTTTTTTCCCCTGTCTTCCCTATTGAATAAGAAACTATGAAACTAGGAAAAACTCATTATGACAGGGTAGGCAAAGGTATGCCCAGGTAGCATCTCCAGACAAGCACTATCTGAAAAAGTTACCTGTTCACCAGAAATATAAGCATCAACAAGGAAGACTGTGCCCTTTAAAAAACCTGTCTATATATTAATCTGCCCTCTACCCTTACCCCGTTCCAATCTCACACTTCTGAATTCCCCCTCCCTTCTCACCGAATATCCAGGTCTTCCAGGCTCTCTTTCTAAATCTTCCACCATAGTCACTGCCTCCTCTCCACTTTCTGGACATTGCTCCTGTACCCAATTCTGGATCTCCCCAGGTAAGACGGTCAGGAACTGCTCTAGCACCAACAATTCTACAATCTGTTCCTTGGTGCGCACCTCCGGCCTTAGCCACCGACAGCAAAGTTCCCAGAGTTGGCTGAAAGCTTCCCGTGGCCCAGCCACCTCCTGGTAATGGAATCTTCTGAAACGCTGTCGGAAAGCCTCAGAGTTAGTACCATTCCCTCTCAGAGTGGGTTTGGCCATCATTAACAGCAGGAAGCAGCTTCCCTCCACTTAAGGATTTGGGTTCCAGGGCTTATACCTATCTTCCCATGTCCTTGGAGAATCAACTGCAGATGAGTCTCTCTCTGTAAGAGGAGTTTCTTCCTAGGGTAGAGAGAGATGGCACTATCAGAAGGAATACATTCATATGTCTAACATCTTGCCAGAGCTGGCCTGACTTCCCATATGCTCCAAGTGGCCATCTGAGGTAGCACCATCTTCAGGGCAGCAAGTCAGCACTGAGCATGGAGGGGAAAGACCTTTCAAAAGCTGCACTTCTGGGCGACTTCCAGCGCAGCCCCAAGAAGCAGCAGAGAATGAAAGAACTGTCTGCTCCTCTCCCACCTCCCCCAAATCCGATCCCATTTAACTTCCCTGACCAATGCTGCAGCGAGTTCGAACCACATAGGAGACCCGGAGCTCGAGAGGATGTGAAGGCAAGTCCCCATCCTGCTGAAAGCAACAAAAGCCTCTGTCCAACTGGCCGCAGCTGAGCTGATCTCCCCCAGCACCACCGCAGTCCTTCCTGCGGCCTCTGCGTCCGCCCCGCCCCCTTGGACTCCACAACTAGTAAGTCTCACCCCAGACAAACATCAAGTCCTGAATAGCGTGTCTCTGTTTTCCCCTCACAGAGGAGGTAAGCACTCGGCATGGGTTCGGGAGCCACTGACGGGAAACCTCGCTCCTGGGAAGAAGTTGGTCTTGCCTCCTGAAGCAAGAACCGGATGGGCTTGGGGAGAGTCACACTAAGTTGGAGAGAGGAAGTCGGAGAGGCAGTAGTAATGAGTTTCCTGAGGACGAGTTGAGGTGCTGGCCAGAGGCTCCTAGTGCTGCCAGTTGGCGGACGCAGGCTCAGCTCCGGGGGCGGCGGGTGCCGGGTTCCGGCCTCTTTGTCTCTGCTCTCTCCAGCCGGGTCAGTCTCGGGGCCGTCGTGCAGTCCCTCCAGAGGCCTCTGACCGGGCTAAGGCGCCCTGAGGGCACCCTCCGGCCCACTCTTGGGAGCGTCACCCTCTCGAGCTGTCCCTCAACCCACTCGCATCCCTGCCCCGGGCCAGCCTCACCCACTCGGGGTCCGGCCCCAAGCCTGGCTCTCCAGCTGCCCAGTCCAGCTCCCAAACCGGAAGTCTGAACGGGCGCCTGGGGCACGGAGGGCGCATGCGCGAGAGCAGCTACGGCAACTCCATCTCAGCGTAGCTGCGGCGGGAGCCGGCGGGTGGGACCAGCCGAGCGGGCGCACTTCCGGGACTTGGCTCGCGACCCCTGCCCGCTTCCCGTCCGCTCCTCCCATGGCGATTGTCTCGACGGGTTGACTCAGGATTAACCGCCCGACCCAGGAGTCTGTGCGCGTGTTGAAGGGGGAGCACTCGTCCCCGTGATCGCCTGGAGGGGCTCCGGAGGAGAGGGTGACGTATCTGGGAATTCGAGGTCCGCCGTGGGAATGATCCACGAACTGCTCTTGGCTCTGAGCGGGTACCCAGGGTCCATTTTCACCTGGAACAAGCGGAGCGGCCTGCAGGTATTGTCCGCCTCAGAGCGCGGGAACGAGGGAGCCCAGAATCGCCGACCTGAACAGTGCCTAGGAGAGGAGTCTGCGGGACCGGGGGCGAGGCTTGTATGGGATGGGGGCGTGTCCTCGGGCGGATGACTGGAGGACTGTGTCTTAGGGGACTAAGGCTGATGTAAACACTTAGAGACGGCTGGGCCCAGGCTGGAAAACGGAGGGCGGACCTCGAAGGGCCCCGCCTTTCCCGGGGGGCGAGGACAGGACCTAAGGTCGAGGTGTCAGGGACAGTTGCTGCGGAACAACATAAAAATGAGAGGCACTTTCACCTATTTTCACGCATGCATACTGTTTTAAACTGAGTTTTGAAGGCTGATCCAAATACAGCGCCCTAACAGTAAGAAGCACTCAATAAACGTTGTTGAATGAAAAAAATGAACTCAAGAGCGTGTGGTGTTTCCCTCATTACTCCTTTCCCAGGAAATTTCTGCGCTAGGTGAAGAACTTAGTAGGAGGCCTTCGTGTAACTAGGAATGTATGAGGAAGGAGGACTATTCGCTATGTATTGTGCGTGTGCATTGTCTCATTTAATCCTTATTACCATCTATGTCCATTTTACAGATTAACCCAGGTCAAGAATGTTAAATAACTACTGAGGACACACAGCTAGTAATTAGCAGAGCTTAGTTTTGAACTCAAGTCTGGCTGGCTGCCGTATCTGAACTACTCTTACCTACTTCTGCTTCCAGTAATATTGTCTAATGCTGTCAATAACTTAGTAACTTAGATATTATTAGTGCCAATTTACAAATGAGCAAACTAAAGCTCAGAGAACTTTATGCTGGCTCGTCGTGTTGGCTAGTAGCAAGATTGGAATCTTGGTCTTTCTGATCACAAAGCTATGCCTATTCCTAGGAGAATTGGCATTATTGACTGAAAAAGTACAGTCTTTGTCTCTAAAACCTATCATCAGACATATTCCGCTATTTATTTATTTATTTATTTTGAGTTGGAGTCTAACTCAGTCGCCCAGACTGGAGTGCAGTGGCACTCTCCCAGCCACTGCAGCCTCGACCTGCTGGGCTCCAGCGATCCTTCCGCCTCATCTTCCAAGTAGCCGAAACTACAGGCGTGCACTACCACGTCCCGCTAATTTTTAATTTATTGTAGAGACGAGGTCTCGCCAAGTTGCCCAGGCGGGTCTCAAACCCACGGGCTCAGGCAATTCACTCATCTCGGCCTCCCAAAGTGCTGGGATTACAGGCTGAGCCACCAAGCCCGGCCCTGCTTATTATTATTTATGAATGTATATTTCAGGTTTGGGAGTTTAGTTGAAAAAAATGTGAGGTGATGTTTGAATTGTTACTTTTCTCATATAGGTCTTGGAAAACTGAGTTGGTGTTTCACTTTTACCCTGGAGAACTTAGCACAACGCCAGGAATTTAGGAGAAAAATGTTTAGGAAGTTGGTGGGTGCTTGACTGAAGTAGAAAGATAACACAGTTTGGGAAAGATAGCTGGGGAGGAGGATGGGACAGAGAGCCACAAGTAATTCATCTTTTCCCTTCCTTTCTTTCTTATGAAAAAGTCTCAATCAGGTACTTTCTTCCTTTTCATCCTTAAGGTCTCAGCTTTAAAGTCACTTCTTCTAAAAAACTTTCTGTGACCACATCTTTAAATTAAAAATACAAATGCAAATATGGACACTAAATTTATATGGCCAGTTATAAGATACTTTTACAGATTATAGTGTGCTTACATAAATTTTAAGGTTTTACTGAAATGAAAACCAAGTTTAAAAATTCATAGAGAATTTGTAAATCCTAAGAATATGTCTGAGAACCCCCTGGAGTGTGCAGACCCCAGTTTGAGCAATAATGCTAAAGAGAATTTATTGCAAGGTCAAAACCCCAATCTCCTTACAGGCCATACCCAAAAGAGTGCATAAGAAACTGGTAACACATAGTGGCTACCTCTGGGGAGGTTGAGTTATTTTAAATGTACACCATTTTGTATTGATTGAGTTGCTTACCTTGTTACCTATTGCAAGAAGCAGATAATTAGGTAAGGGATAGGGAACACCTTTGTAGTAGTTTGTAAATATCTTTGCTACCTAGAACTTACCAACCTTAAGTGGACATCTTGAGAAAGGAAAATACATAGTATGAAGCATTTGAAGCACCCCAAAGACCATGCATGGAGCAATGACTAGCAGGCATCGATGTTTTTGGCATTGTCTGTCTTCCTACTACAGGTGTCTCAGGACTTCCCATTTCTCCACCCCAGTGAGACCAGCGTCCTGAATCGACTCTGCCGGCTTGGCACAGACTATATTCGCTTCACTGAGTTCATTGAACAGTACACAGGCCATGTGCAGCAACAGGTGGGATCCTGTTCTCAGGGGAATGTACACCTGGAAGGCAGAAGCTTTGTCAAGCTTTCAGTGAATGTATTGGTAATTCATGTGAAATTAATTATGGATTTCTCATCACTGGAAATATTCAAGTGAAGGCAAGGTCTCTAATTGTTTTTGGTTTACAACACTTAAAAGAAACAAGCCTGTCCTACGTGACTATGTGGATTTTATCTTATATGTGAATTCTTATTTTTCCAAAGTCTAAAGTCTTTTGTGTTTTTGAAAAAAAAACCATACTTATTTTCTCTTTCATTTTGTGATAAATGAGGACATTCTGTTCTTTGGAATGACAGAAGATCAAAACAAGTTGGCTGGTTGTAATCAAGTCTGGTCTGTTTCAATCATTGTTCATGCTGATCTTATTATAGTAGTGAATATTTACCTTCAGGAACTACTAGTATCCTCTGCAGCATCCTCTGGCTACACTGTGCTTTATAACCCCTAAGCCCAAGCTTCTTACCACATTTGTTGTTGAATCTTGCTATTGTATCTACCACCACCAGAGCCTGATCTCCCAAATCAGTACATAGCCAGAGAGGCTAGTCGTAGTAGCCTCTGGCCAGCTGTTAACCACAATTGCCCATATAAATCTATATAAGAAGATCCTATAGAAAAACTTGCAGGTTTCCTGAAAGACAAGCCATATTTGTATATAAACTCTTGATGAGAGTCCCACAACTCACCATATTGGTTGTCAGATTCATGTTCTTGATGAATCTCCAAGCTAAGCAAGGAAGGGACATTGGAAGGAGGATTGGGATCATTTTATTTATTCAGTAAATATTTACTTTCTGTTCAAAGAACTGTGCTAGGAGCTGAGATGAATCAAGCTTGATCCCTGCCTTCCTGAGCTCTTGGTCTAGTGAGTGAGACATAAAAACAAAAGTACAATTTAAGCACTGAGTAGCAATGTTGCAAAAGCAACAGAGTAGAGGTATTAACTCCCTATGGAGACTTAGAAAGGACTTTGCAGAGAAGGGATGCTTGAGCTGGGTCCTGCAGGAAAAGTAGGTGTTTGTCACAAAGATGAGGTATGCAGTTATAAGCCAAGCACAAGCCCAAATTTACAGGGATGAGGGATGGAAGCAAGACATGTCTGGTGGACTGTGGGTAGTTTGGAAATGATGATATGCAGTTGGAAGTACTGAAAGATAACTTTGGAGAAAAGAATAAGGTCAGAATACAAAAGTTATTGTGTGTCACATGTAGGAGTTTAGAAACTATTCTGGGGCAATGAGAAGCCACCAAAGGGTTTTAGCTGGGAGCAAATGTGGTCAGAATTGAGTTGTAGAAAAATCTCCACGGATGGTGTAGAGTTTGTAAGATGCAGGCCTCCTTGGAAAATTAAAATATTGTCACATTTTAAAAGGTCAGAGCTCAAAATCTTTACTTTGGTTTTCCTCTCTCTGAAGCACTACTTTGACACGAAAGTATTTAAGCAAAAATAATACCACTAATAAAGGATAATGTCTTCCTCAGGTTTCAGGGTCTGAGCTGAGAAGTTGACTTCTTTTTGTTTGATTTCAGGATCATCATCCATCTCAGCAGGGCCAAGGTGGGTTACATGGAATCTACCTGAGGGCCTTCTGCACGGGGTTGGATTCAGTTTTGCAGCCTTATCGCCAAGCACTGCTTGATTTGGAACAAGAGGTGAGAAAGAGGAGCTATAGGACACACTTCTGGGACAGCAGATTAGAGCACATTCTTGAATCTGAAAAGGTGTTTGATAAGCTCAGGTGGTTTGGAGTGAGCTGTTTCCTGCATGGCTGGAGGAAGTTTTAACAAAACTTGAACTTCCTCCAGAGTTCTTTATGTGATTTCCCAACCCATGATCAAAATGGCTTATAGATTATGGTAATGATTTCTTAGTTTATAAGAGCTCTGGCTTTGGTTTCTCTATCACCTGAAAGTGAGAATTAATAATCAACAAATTATCAATTCTCTGTAGCCTAAAACTAATACTAAGCCCGTTCTCACATTCCCTTCTAGTTTTCATAGATGAAATAAAGTCAAGATTTTGTGTGTAGCCCTAATCACCTAATCACAATGTTTTTTATTGCAGTTCCTGGCTGACCCCCATCTCTCCATATCACATGTCAATTACTCCTTAGATCAGGTATGCTGCCTAAGTAACCAAATACTGTGGATTCTACTGATATTGTTAGGATAATCTAACTTATTTTATTTTATTTTTTGAGTAGGAGTCTCACTCTGTCACCCAGGCTAAAGTGCAGTGGCATGCTCACAGCCACTGGAGATCCTTCCTCTTCAGCCTTCAAGGTAGCTGGAACCATAGGTGCATGCCACCACACCTGGCAAATATTTTTTGATTTATTGTAGAGACACGGTCTTGCCAAGTTGCGCAGGCTGGTCTCAAACTCCTGGGCTCAGGCGGTCCTCTCGCCTCCACTTCTCAAAGTGCTGGGATTACAAGCATGTGCCACCATGCCCAGCTGATATTTTTTTATTTACTGTAGAGGCAAAGTCTTACCAAGTTGCCCAGGCTGGTCTCAAACCCCTAGGCTCAGGCAATCCTCTCACCTTCACCTCCCAAAGTGCTGGGATTACAGGCACGAGCCACCATGTCCAACTAGGATAATCTAATTTATGGCACTATTTCTGAGAACTTTTTCCTTCTAGATTCAAAGCCCAATGTTTTGTCTTTTGTGCATTTTGAATGCTTTACTAGTTCAAAACCAAATTTCAAATTTTGTTAAAACTTAATATCTGATGTTACTGTCCCATATTGACATCAATATTAACAATTACAGCAGTTGTAGTGGCTCACACCAGCCCTTTGGGAGGCTGAAGTGGGAGGTTTGCCTGAGCCCAGGAGCTGGAGACCAGACTGGACAACATAACAAGTCTCCATCTCTACAAAAAATAAAAATAAAATTAGCCAGGCATGGTGGCACATGCTTGTAATCCCAGCTACTCGAGAGGCTGAGGTCCAGAAGGTCCAGGCTGCAGTGAGGTCATGCCACTGCATTCCAGCCTGGGTGACAGAGTGAGGCCCCAACTCAAAAAAAATAAGATAAAATAATAAATTCTTTAAAAAAATACTAATTGTGCCAGCCTCAGAAATAGAAATTGCTTCTCTCTGCCATCCTCCTCTTACCTGCAGCCAACCCCCACGTCAAAATGCCTCAGGATATTAGACCTTGACAATTCTGTGATATTGCTATTTTATCTTAAGTTGGACTGTTTAGAAACAAAAGCATTTAGTCAGGTGTGGTGGCTCACACCTGTAATCCCAGCACTTTGGGATGTCCAAGGCTGGAAGATCGCTTTAGTCCAGGAGTTCGAGACCATCCTAGGCAACACAACAAGACCTCCTTCTCTACAAAAAAAATTAAAAATTAGCCAAGGGGTGTAGTGACACACACTTGTAGTTCTAGCTACTCAGGAGAATAAGGTGGGAGAATCCCTTGAGCCCAGGAATTTGAGGCTGCGGTGCATTATGATCATGTCACTGCACTCCAGCCTGAGTGACAGCAAGACCCCATCTCAAATAAATAAATAAATAAATAGATAGATAGATAAATAATTTCCTGAGTTGATTTTTTCCCCTTTATTTGATTACATTCCCTCCTAATTATTCTCTACTTTGCAGTTCCAGCTCCTTTTCCCCTCTGTGATGGTTGTGGTAGAACAAATTAAAAGTCAAAAGGTAAGAATTTTCCTTTTTCCTTTTGCTCTGCTAAACACTGAGGAAATATCAGTAATTGCCTTACATTCTTTTTTGAAGACACTCGTTTTTAGTAGTTTTTACTTATTTATCTATAATACCCACTTGGGTGTCATACTAAGTGTCAGGAATGCAAAAATAAGATATGGTCCTGTCCTTAGACACCTCTTGGTCCAGAAGGCATAGAAAATGTTAATAGAGGTACCCAAGAATGTTGCTAGCGTAAGAAAAAAATAAAATAGATGTTTGGAGGTGAGAGCAGTCTGTACTTAGGGTTTAGAATTACTGAGTTTAGATTCTGAGGAGAAGCTGAAAGTTAATTCTTGAAAGACAGAAGGTAATACGTTTACAGTTAGTGTGCTGGCAGTTTTCTGAGAATTATGAGATCAGTGGGTGAAAGCCAGATGTTTATTTTATTAGTTAAATATGTCTATTCTTGTCACAAGTTTTTATCAGATGTATTGAAAAATTAGGGTCCCCAATGTTAGGAGAATGTCTTTTCTGGGCAAAGTTAAAAACTCTGAGGAATAAATGCTTTGAGATTTCACATGAGAATAATCAGCTTTCTCTGGACCAGTGGACCAATGGCTTAAACATGTTTAACTCAAGTCTTCACTTTTTAAGCTCTTATATTTGTGCCTTAGCTTATTGGAAGTGTTCACTGTGATTGATGTAATTAACCAGTTAATTTGTCACATTGCAGCTTCATTTTTTTACTCTGTAAGTAGAGAAACTTAAGTGCCCTGCTACATTCATGCTGTGCCAGCAAAACAGGTAGAGGGGTGCTTTGTGGTCTTTCATTTGTTTTTTTTTTTTGTTTTTTTTTTTTGAGTTGGAGTCCCACTCGATCGCCCAGACTGGAGTGCAGTGGCCGCTCCCGGCCACCGCAGCCTCAACCTGCTGGGCTCCGGCGATCCTTCCGCCTCAGCCTTCCGAGTAGCCGGAATTACAGGCGTGCGCTACCACGCCCGGCTAATTTTTTTTGATTTATTGTAGAGATGAGGTTTCGCCTGCCAAGGCGGGTCTCGAACTCGCG
>CAUYQG010250087.1:0-18188 GCA_963574415.1 Tarsius wallacei
ATATACATACAACAGAAATTATTTAAAATATTATATAAACCAGGTGCAGTGACTCACACCTGTAGTCCCAGCACTTTGGGAGGCAGAGGCAAGAGGATTGCTTGAGCCCAGGAGTTGGAGACCAGCCTGGGCAATTTGGGAAGACCTCATCTCCACAGTGAATTAATCTGGGCTCAGGCAATCCTCTCACCTCTGCCTCCCAAAGTGCTGGAATTACAGGCGTGAGCCACCAAGCCTGGCTTGAATAATTTCTGTTGTATGTATATACCATATTATGTCTATCAATTTATCTGTTGATAGACACTTGAGTTATTTTCACCTTTTGGCTATTGTACATAATGCTGCTATGAACATATTTGAGTCCCTGCTTTCAAAACCCAGAGGTGAAATTGCTGGATCATTTGGTAATGCCATGTTTAATTTCTTGAGGAATTGTCATATTATTTTCCACAGCTGCGTGCTATTTTACATTCCTGCCAGCAGTGCACAAGGGTTCCAATTTTCCATATTCTTGTCAACACTTGCTATTTTCTGTTTTTGTGGATTTTGTTTTCTTTGTTTTTGAGTCAGAGTCTCACTCTGTAGCCCTGGCTATAGTGCGGTGGCATGATCACAGCTCACCGCAGCCTCAACCTCCTGGCCTCAGGCAATCCTTCTCCCTCAGCCTACTGAGTAGCTGGGATCACAGGCATGCACCACCATGCTTGGTTAATTTTTTGGAGAGATACAATCTTGCTGTGTCGTCCGGTCTGGTCTGGAACTCCTGGGTTCCTGCGATTCTCCTGCCTCTAGCTCCCAAAGTGCTGGGATTACAGGTGAGAGCCACCATGCCCAGCCTGTTTGTTTGTTTTTGACAATAGCCATCCTAATGGATGTGAAGTAAAGCAAACACTTTTGAAGGTTATTAACATTCACTGTCTTTATTTCCTTAGGTTCTGTCACTCCGTTGGTCTTTCCATCTGGGCTCTCTCCATCATCCTACTGAGACTTTGCTTGCTATGATGGTTAATGTGCCAAGTTGGGTGGGCCACAAGTGCTCACATTAAACACTGTTTCTGGGTGAATCTGTGAGGGTGTTTCCAGATGAAATCAGCAGTTAAATCGGTGGACTCAGTAAAGTAGATTGCCCTCCCCATTGTGACTGGGCATCATCCAATCCCTTGAGGGCCTGAATAAAACAAAAGGCTGAGGAAGGAGGAATTTGCTGCTCTTTTTTTCTGCCTCACTGCTTGAGCTGGGTCATCTTATTCATCTTCTTCTTCCATCCAACTGAGATTTACAGCATCAGCTCCCTTGTTCTCAGGCCTTCTTACACAAACTGAATTACACCACCAGCTTTCCTGGGTCTCCATCTTGCAGATGGTGGATTGTGGAACTTCTCAGCCTCCATAACTGTGTGAGCCAGTTCCTCATAACAAATCTCCTTTTAGATAGATAGACGATAGATAGATATAGATGATAAATAGCTAGATCTATTGGTTCTGTTTCTCTGGAGAACCCTGACTAACATACTTACTAAGGTCATGAGTGGTTTCATTTGATCTGTCTCTAGAATCTGTCGTTGATATGACCATCTCATGTTCCTGTTGATGGAAGATGCCAAACTCTAAAATATTTAAGATGGCCTATTCTGAGTCAAATGTGAGTGACCTTGTCCCATGACACCTTTCCCCAGGAGATGCTGAGAATGTGTGCCCGCCAGGGTTGAATTGTAGCTTGGCTATATGCATTTTAGGAGGACAGAAGTTATAGAAAATCATAAATCAATACATGTGAGATTTATACTGGTTTGGCCTGGGAAGGCAGGACATCTTCAAGGGAGGGTTTGCAGGTTATTCAAAGATTTCTTGACTGGCGATTAGTGGCAAGTCAGGTTCATATCTAAGGAATTTTGAAATAAGTATAGAAAATGGGTGGTCCAAGTTTTTTGATATGTAGATGAAGCCTCATGGATGGCAGATGTCAAAGAGAATAGGTTGTAAGTGTCTTACAAGGCACCCAGAGTCTGGGAATCCCCAAGAGACAGCTTTACAGGGTCATAAAATACTTTAATTTTCCTTCTTTTTTTAATCTTTATTTTTTATTTTTTGAGTTTGAGTCTCACTCTGTCGCCCAGGTTGGAGTGCCATGGCATACACACAGCCAATCCAGCGTCGATATGCTAGGCTCCAGTGATCCTTCCCCCTCAGCCTTCCAAGTAGCCGGAATGACAGGCGCGCGCTACAGTGCCAGACTAATTGTTTAATCTATTGTAGAGACAAGGTCTCACCAAGTTGCCTGAGCTGGTCTTGAAACCACGGGTTCAGGCAGTCCACTCGCCTTGGCTTCCCAAAGTGCGGGCTGAGCCACCAAGCCCGGCCAATTTTTCTTCTTTATCTGTTATGTGATGTTATGCCAAAATGAGAGTTGGAAAGTAAACCACATAAAGAAGGTTAATAAAAAACTCATCTCCCCAAGCCCCTGAGGAATTTGGTAAGGTAAAGAAAAAAGGTCAGAGTTTAATCCTCACTCGTGCAGTGCCAGATGGGCCTGCCTTCCTGGACTGAGCCAGTAGCATGTTGTTTGTGGTATGAGGGCCTCCTTGTAGGAGGCTGGTGACTGAGCAAAGAGCACACAACAGAGCGATCTTAAGCTTCTTCAGGACCAACTCACCTGCCTCTCTGCCCAGTCCTACTTCTTTTCTTTGTGTAACTCTTTCTCTTGCCAGTGTAAACCCTGATATCATCCCCCAAATACCTTACATATCTTCTGGACTATTCATAATTCCTCTCTGTTCAAGATCTTTCTTTCCCCTCTACAGGCTCCTTTTCTCAGTCCACAAATAGTTCTCATCAGCCCTTGCTTACCCTGGGACTCTAATTTCAGCTCAAGAGAGGTCTAAACTTCTCATTGCCTAAAAGGATTTCCCAAATGCTGACCAGGTCAACCTCTACTAACTGCAAGGCCTAGTGAAGAGAAAGGTAGGACAGGAGAGACTTTTGACCCAGGCTTCATATTCATGAAAAGTTACATCTTATACTTTTATTTCCAATGAGATTATACATAGATTCATCATATTTTTATATAACTGTTAAAAGGACTAATTTATTAAGGTGTTATGAACTAAATTATATGCCCCTGCAAAATTCAAATGTTGAAGACTAAATTCCAAATGTAAAAGTTTTTGGATAGGACCTTTTGGGAGGTGATTAGGCCATGAG
This sequence comes from Tarsius wallacei, assembly GCA_963574415.1. Taxonomy (NCBI): domain Eukaryota; kingdom Metazoa; phylum Chordata; class Mammalia; order Primates; family Tarsiidae; genus Tarsius; species Tarsius wallacei. Next base: position 3,201 of record CAUYQG010250087.1, read on the forward strand.
GATGGACACTCATGAATGGGATTAGTATCCTTTTAAGAAGAAACACAGGCTGGGCTCAGTGGCTCAGCCTGTAATCCCAGCACTTTGGGAGGCCGAGGTGAGTGGATTGCCTGAGCCTGCGGGTTCGAGACCCGCCTGGGCAACTTGGCGAGACCTCATATCTACAATAAATCAAAAATTAGCTGGGTGTGGTAGCGTGCACGTGTAATTCCAGTTACTTAGAAGGCTGAGGTGGAAGGATCGCTGGAGCCCAGCAGGTCGAGGCTGCAGTGGCCGGGAGTGGCCACTGCATTCCACTCTAGGTGACAGAGTGAGACTCCAACTCAAAAAAAAAAAAAAGAAGAAAAAGAAGAAACACAGAGCAGGGCAAGGTGACTCAAGCTTGTAATCCCAGCATTTTGGGAGGTGGAGGCAAGAAGATTGCCGGAGCTCATGGGTTAGAGACCAGCCTGAACAATATGGTGAGACCATGTCACTACAATAAACTTAAAAAAATTAGCCAGGCATGGTGGCACATGCCGATGGTTCCAGTTACTTGGAAGGCTGAGGCGGAAGGATCACCTGAGCTCAGTAGGTCGAGTCTGCGGTGGCCATGAGTGTGCTACTGCACTCCAGTCTGGCCAACAGAGTGAGACCCCAATTCAAATAAAGAATTAAATAAGAAGAAGAAACACAGGAGATATGACCTCTCACTCTGCTCTCTACCATGTGAAAACACAGCAAAAAGGCAGCTGTCCACAAACCAGGAAGTGGACTTTCACCAGATATCAAATCTACTGGCAACTTGATCAATAAATGTTTGTCATTTAAGCCACCCAGTTTATGGAAATGTATTATAGCAGCTCAAACTAAGGCACAAAATGAACATTTAAATTATACCACATCTAAGACACACTGTTTTGGTATTAGACACTTTGTAAATTTATCCTGGACCCTCAAATAAAGAGGTCTGGGCTTTATTAGCCTATGACAGGACTCAATCCTACACTGTAAGGCCTCTGCTCCCTTCTCTATCTATTCTTTTTTTCCCCACCCTCTAAATATAAGCCTTCATTTCCTAAGATGTAGGTAGCCTCTGCCCTCTGGCCGTTCATCTCCCATCATCTTGCCCACTGCCCCATGTCCACTATCCTTGCTAGAACAAATGGTCCCAAAATGTCTGTCTCCCAAAAAGACATTCCTCCCTAGCACATCCATGTATTTTCCAGCTGTCTAATGTTGGTTTTCTGAAAACAGATTCTGAGATGGAGATCTGCAGCAAGAAGTTTACTGGGAAGTGCTCTCAAAATCAACGCTAGTGGGGAGGGAAGAAAGTATGATTGGGCAGTAGAAGAAAATAAACGGTCAAAACAAAAGCCCCAACCAATTCCAAAATGATCTCTGGAAACTGGAGGCCTTCAGATACATCTCTCTTTGAGCAAGGGAACCAAGACTATTTTATTTTATTATTTTATTTTATTTTATTGAGTCAGAGTCTCACTCTGCCACCCAAGCTGGAGTGTGCAGTGGCAGCCTCGACCTGCTGGACTCAGGCAATCCTTCCACTTCAGTCTTCCAAGTAGCTGAACCACAGGTATGAGCCACCACGCCTGGCTAATTTTTTGGTTTATTGTAGAGACAAGGTCTCACCAAGGTGCCCAGGTTGGTCTCAAACCCCTGAGCTCAGGCAATCCTGTCGCTTCCAACTCCCAAAGTACTGGGATTACAAGCATGAGCCATTGCACCCAGCTTTTATTTTATTTTTTTGAGTCAGGTTCTCACTCTGTTGACCAGGCTGGAGTACAGTGGCATGATCACAATGATCACAGCTCATGCCATGAGCCTAGATCTTCTGGGCTCAGGCAATCCTTCTTCTAAGCTCAAGCAATCTGCCCACTTTGGCCTCCCAAACTGCTGGGATTACAGGTATGAGCCACCATACCCAGTCAGGAACCCAACCTTTATTTATTTATTTATTTATATTTTTAATTTTTGAGTTGGAGTCTCACTCTGTCGCCCAGACTGGGATGCAGTGGCTGCTCCTGGCTACCGCAGCCTCAACCTGCTGGGCTCAGGCGATCCTTCTACCTCAGCCTTCCAAGTAGCTGGAATTACAGGCGCGCGCTACCACGCCTAGCTAATTTTTGATTTATTGTAGAGATGAGGTCTCACCAAGTTGCCCAGGCGGGTCTCGAACCCGTGGGCTCAGGCAATCCACTCACCTCAGCCTCCCCAAGCGAGAGATTACAGGCTGAGCCACCGAGCCCGGCTTACTTATTTTTTTAAGTTGGAGTCTCACTCCATCACCCCGGCTGGAGTGCAGAGGCATTCTCATGGCCACTCCAACCTCCGACCTATTGGGCTCCGGCGATCCTTCTGCCTCAGCCTTCCAAGTAGCTGGAACTACAGGAGCGCGCTACCGCGCCCGGCTAATTTTTTTTTTTTTTTTAATTGTAGAGACAAGGTCTCACCAAGTTGCCCGGGCTGCTCTTGAACCTGCAGGCTCAGGCAATCCACTCGCCTCGACCTCCCAAAGTGCTGGGATTACAGACTGAGCCACCGAGCCTGGTTGGAATCCAGCCTTTATACTTCCACTTTAGTCAGTCATGTGGGAAGGCTGTGTGAGCTTGGGCCAGGTGGCTCTCTTCCGCTGAGGGCAAATGCAGAGATGGACTAAGCTAAGAGCCCATAGTCATCAACATTCCTAGAAACAGGGCAATGAGTCCACTGGCCCCAAAAGGAGGAAGTGGGTGATAGACCACAGTATCTACTACCCTAGCCACCTACTGGACATCTATACTTGGAAGTCCTTGGGCATCTCAAACTCAATATGCCCCAGACTGAACTGAATGTACTCCTTTTCTGGGTTCTGTCATGGTAGCCAACCCAAGGCTTGGCTACTGAGTCAGTTATCCTCAACAACTCCCTCCTTTACTCTACATCCAACAAATACTTCATACCATAGGAGGTATAAGACTTTGTCTAAACTCTCTTGAATTCGTCCCTACTTTCTCCTTCCCCACTATCACTGACATGGCTCAGGCCCTCTTGAGAGGACATAACATGGAGTCAATGTTGCCAATGAGCAGTCATTTTAACATTTTTTAGCTTTGTCATGTTTTTCTAGCAGTTCACTTTAATTTACCCTCTAATCACTAGTCAAGGACAGAACCTGTTTCTCAGAGGTAGCTATTGATAATTGCTTTATAATCCCCTCCCAAGACTGCTTTGTAAGCAAGTTAACCTAATCAGCTTTTCATGACCTTCATGACACAGACCCCATCAACATGACAACCGTCATGTGACTAACCCACCTAGCTACCTGCTGTCCATCACCTGATGTCAGTACCTGTGCTTACCTGCCCTCCGTGATGATGTGGAACAGATCACCACCCAATACCTTAACTGCCTGCCCCCATCAAAGGGAAAGTTTAAACAAATTCAACCTGAAGCAGCCATTTGCCATTGCTTTACTAAACTCTGATGTGGCCATGTGCTTATTGAGCTATGGCCAGGCCATGTTTCCTAGCTTGGCCCCGTTTCCTACCTTGAAAAGGTGAATTTCCTCTCTCTCTTTCTCCCTAATTTACTTTTTAAATAAATTATATTTTCCCATCTAACTTCTGTGCAATTCTTTGCATCTTTTGCATGGCACCAGATCAAGAAGCAGACACCCTGCCATCAGGGCTGACCTAACATTTTGGAGGCCCCTCCAAGATCTTCTTTTTTTTCTTTTTTAGTCAGAGTCTTACTCTGTCACCTAGGCTGCAGTGCAGTGGGCATGTTCATGGCTACTGCAGCCTCAGCCTGTTGGGCTCAGACAATCCTTCCTCCTCAGCCTTCCAAGTAGCTGGAACTACAGGCGCGTACCATCATGCCTGGCTAATTTTTTAATTTATTGTAGAGACAAGTCTTGCCAAGTTGCCCAGGCTGGTCGTGAACCCCTGGTCTCAAACAAATCCTCTTGCCTCTGCCTCCCAGCGTGCTGGTATTATAGGCATGAGCCACCACGCCCAGCCCCACCGAGATCTTTAATCTAACAGACATTGTACTTCAATTACCTTCCAACAGGGTTCAGTGGAAAGAGTCACTTAGCACAGAACAGGTAATACATGGAAGGTTTATGGCATAGCGTTAAAAAAAAAAGAGAGTGATATTCAACCTCACTAGGATTAGGAAGAAAGAAAGAAAAAAATTTTGGAAGAAATTAAAATAACAAATTAAATAATAAACACTGGTAATTGTAACATACAAGACATTATATAGTATACCTATACAATTATGTCTAATAATTAAAAATTTTATATTTATCAAATTTGCAAGGATGTCTTTGGGAAAATGATTTCACAGTATTTTTCAAGAGCCATAAGGACACTTTGATCCAGAAATTTTAACTCTGAGAATCTACCCCAAACTAATAGTTTGAAATATGAGAAAACTACATAAGCAAACATGTTCATTATAGTAATATTCATTATAGTAAAAACTGAGAAGCAACTGAAATATCTAACAATAGGGGATGAGTTAAGTAAGTTGTGACTTGTTCAATGGGACATCATAAAACTATTGAAAATAATGGTCAATGCCAGTCGTGGTGGCTCACGCCTGTAATCCCAACACTTTGGAAGGCAGAGGCGAGAGGATTGCCTGAGCTCACAGGTTCAAGACCAGCCTGAGCAACATGGTGAGACCTCATCTCTACAATAAAAATTAAAAAACTAGCCGGGTGTGGTGGGGTATGCCTGTGGTTCCAGCTACTTGGAAGGAATCACCTGAGCCCAGCAGACTGAGGTTGCGGTGGCCGTGAGCATGCCACTACACTTCAGCCTAGGCAACACAGTAAGACTCTGACTCAAAAATAAATAAATAAAAATTAATAATGGTCAAAGAGACTGTGTAACAGCATGAAAAATGATTGCAATATTAAGTCAAAAAAATCAACATTTGTCATGCTTATGCTCTACAATTGCAACTATGTAGAAAGTATTATTAGGAAAACAATCTGAAAGGAAATACACCAGCACGCTAAGAGTTGTATTAGAAAAAGGAAAAGTCATTCCTGGTATCTTTAGACTCTCTCCCACATGGTAATTTCTATCATTACTTCTTCATTCTCTGATATTTTCTTAGTGTGTAAAGTCCTATGGAAATTCAGTTTCAAGATCTACTACTCTTTTCTATCAGATTGCTATCTCAAGTCCTGCCACATTCTCACTAACTCTTGTTACTATCTGTTGTTTTGATTATAAACACCCTTGGGGTCAAGGTTACAGTGGGCTACAATCACACTAAAGCACTCCAGCTTGGGTGACAGAATGAAACCTTGTCTTAAAAAAATAAAATACAATACAATAATTTTTAAAAATCCTTGTTGATGTGAAGGAGTATCTTAGTGTGGGTTGAATTGCATTTTTCTGATGGCTAATGATGTTTACCATTATTTATTTTTAAACCAAACCAATTTTTCTTAAGAAAATAAAACTCACCAGGTGCAGTGGCTCATGCCTGTAATCCCAGCACTTTGGGAGGTGAAGGCAGGAGGATTGTCTGAGTCCAGAGGTTTGAGATCAGTCTGGGCAACTTGGCGAGATCTCATCTCTACAATAAATCAAAAAATTAGCCAGACGTGGTGGCAGGTGCCTGTAGTTCTACCTACTTGGAAGGCTGAGTCCAGTGGGCTGAGGCTGCAGTGGCTGTGAGCATGAGACTGCACTCCACCCTGGATAATAGAGTGAGACTCCTACTCAAAAAGAAAGAAAGAAAGAAAACTCAATGAAAATTATGGAGTCACCACCAACTATCTACAATTTCACAACCCTATTTTTCCAAACTAACTGTGGCCTTATTATATATAATATATAATGCAATATAATTATGACATAAATAAAAATTCTTCAGTACTTCATTTCTTTTTATTGGTAAATAATATTCCATTCTATGGACATACCATACAATGTTCCCACTTTAGGCTATTGCAAATAATGTAAAGAATTATAAATAACTATGCTATAACATTTTGTGTACAAATTTTTGTATGAATACTGTCTGTGTTTTCAATTCTCTTGGGTATAAATGTACCTAGGAATGCAATTGCTGGATTGTATGGTCACTCTATGTTTAAACTTTTGAAGAACTGCCAGATTGTTTTCCAAAGCAGCTGCACTATTTTATGTTCTTACCAGCCAGTTATGAGGGTTCCAATTTATCCACATCCTAACACTTGTTATTATCTGTTGTTTTGATTATAAACATCCTTATGGGTGTGAAGGAGCATCTTATTGTGGTTTGATTTGCAGTTTTCTGATGGCTAATAATGTTCAACATTATTTATTTTTAACCCAAACCAATTTTTCTTAACAAAATAAGGTTCAAATGTTCCCATTATAAAAGTAATTTTTGCCGGGCTCGGTGGCTCAGCCTGTAATCCTGCGCCTTGGGAGGCTGAGGTGAGTGGATTGCCTGAGCCCACGGGTTTGAGACCAACCTGGGCAACTTGGTGAGACCTCATCTCTACAATAAATCAAAAAATTAGCCAGGCGTGGTAGCGCGCACCTGTAGTTCCAGCTACTTGAAAGGCTGAGGCGGAAGGATCGCCAGAGCCCAGCAGGTCGAGGCTGTGGTGGCTGGGAGCAGCCACTGCACTCCAGTTTGGGCGACAGAGTGAGACTCCAACTCAAAAAAATAAAAAAATAAAAGTAATTATTGCATATTATTATATATTTTGGAAAAACACCAAAAAATTATTCTTATTTTAAACCACACCCAAATAGCACCATTTAGAGCTAACCACTGTAAACATTTCAGAGTGTGTCCTTAAATTTTTTTTTGCTATCAATTTTTTCTAAAATATGGTTGATGTCATATGACATTTGCAATTTTGCTTCTGGCTTTTTTACTTAACACAATGAAATAGGGATTTCCCCAACTTTTTCCTAAACATTGCTGGATATAACAATTTCCTTAGCCATTCTCCTATTAATGGATGCTTGGTTATTTTCAGCTATATTTAATATAGTAAATAATACAGTAATACAGTGCTTTGATATTGTCCTTTTATGAATGTTCCATTTGCCCAAAGAAGCTCAGATCTTTGAAGACAAAAAAACTTTTTTTCCCTTCCATCTACCTGCATCCTTCCAGGACAGTACTTCAGCCAGAGTTGACTCAGTAATTCCTTACTATGGGCCAGGGCTCCATTCTGAGTACTTGACACATAGCAAAGCATTTCCCTGTGAAGTAATATTATTATCATCCTTACTTTATAGACGAGAAAGTTGAGGTAAAGAAATATGTTCCATCAGGTGCGGTGGCTCATGCCTGTAATCACAGCACTGTGGGAGTCGGAGGCGAGAGGGTTGTCTGAGCCTAGGGCTTGGAGACCAGACAGGGCAATTGGCAAGACCTCATCTCTACAGCAAATAAAAAAATTAGCTGGGAGTGGTGATGCATGCCTGTAGTTCCAGCTACTTGGAAGGCTGAGGTGGAAGGATATCCTGAGTCCAGCAGGTCAAGGCTGTGGTGGCTGTGAGCATGCCACTGTACTCCAGCCTGGGCAAGAGGGTGAGACTCCAACTCAAAAAAAAAAAAAAAATTGCTTAAGATCATCAGTTAGTAAGGGGCAGAATCAGAATTTGAATCTAGGGAGCCTGGCTCAGAAAAGTCTGCACTCTGAACCGCTGCTCTGAACCTACTGATGGCATTGGAGGGAACTTGAGAGGAGATGAACAGCCATCCTGACTGTTTGACACCTGGCACCTAAGCGCCTCCTTAATTTGGGAATGGACAGGGGAAGTAGGAAGGGAAAGTCAGGAGAGCTTTGGTGGGAGGAGCAGTTCAGGTCCAACTCTCATTGTTGGAACTTTGAACTGTCCCAACCTTGCACCCTCCTCTTTGTCCACAAAGCACCAGAGTGGTCTTTCTCAAATGCAAATCTAATGCTGTCACGTTCCTGCTTAAAGTTCCCTTAGGATAAAATCCTAAAGCCCCAAACTGGTGTGAAAGGTCAAGCAATATCAAGCCCCTATTATCCGCCTGACTTCTTTCAGGGCTTACAAACCCTACCGCTGTCTCATCCTTGTCCTGCTGGACCACTGGCCTGGAGAGCTTTTTCTTACCTCACCCCTCCCTGCTCACTCTACTTTGGCCCTACTCACTCTCTCTGCTTAAATATTTCTGTCTTCTAGAAAGCCTGTTACAAGCCCCTCAATTGGATTGTGTTCCCCTGCTAGACCCATATCTTTCTCCTGACACATATTGCATTTCTTCGTAATTGCTTTTCTTTAAAAAAAAACCAAACTTTTTTATTATGGAAAAATTCAAACATTAAAAAGAAGAAAAATATTCTTATCACCCAGCTTTAACAATTATCAGCCCACAGCCAATCTGGTTTCACCTAACCCCCACCCCCAACTACTTTCCTCCTCCTATCTTATTTTTAAACAACAAAACAGATCATTTTATTTAATCTGTAAATGTTTTCTTTAGCAAATGTCTCTAAAAGATAAGGACTTTCAAAATCATACTTACAATACCATTATCACGCTTTTAAAAGGCCAATTATGATTTTTTCAACTTTTTAATTTGAAATATTTCAGATCTATGGAAAAGTTGCAAGAATAATTCAACAAACAGCCGTAAGTCTCTCCTAATTCATCTATTGTTAGCAGTTTGCCACATTTGTTCTCTAAACCATCTGAAACTAAGTTGCAAACATCACCATCTCTTACCCCAAAATATCTCCAGGTATATTACCCCACAGCAAGGAAACTCTTCTATGTAACCACAATATAATGAACATGTTCAGGAAATTTAGGATCAATATGATAAAATATCTATAAGCCAATCCATATTCATATTTTACCAAATGTCCCAATGATGTCCTTTACAGAAATGTTTTCCAATCCAGTATCACACATTGCATTTAGTTGTCCTGTCTCTTTAGTGCCCTTTAATCTGGAACAGTTCATTCCTCTTTCATGACATTGATATTTCTGAAGAACTGCCAGCTTTTTAGTAGCCTAACCCTAAATTTGGGTTTGCACAATAGTTTCCTTCAGGTTCTGCATTCCTCAGGTTCTGCATCTTTGGCAGGAATGGCACGTGTGGAGATGATGGTGTGTCCTCAGGAGGCAACTGCCCATCTGCCTCATTATGATGATATTGATTTTGATTACTTGATTAAGGTGTCCTTTTAATTGCTTTTCAAATGTAAAGTGATCTGGGCTTTTTGACTGCTAGGCTGTGAGCTTGATGAGGGCAGAAGTCATGTCTGTTTTCTCCCTCTCTATCTCCCTAGGATAACAGGTTTAAACTGGAAAGTCACACCTACATGTGCCAGCTGATGCCTTTCCCGACATTGGGCCTCACAGCAGTCCAGGGAAGGACCAACTGGGATCTCAGCTGAGGAAAATGAGGCTCAGAAAGGGGCAGGCTCCACAACAGGGCTATTTTCCCAAACTTTTTCTGCCTGAGCCATTCCCTCCCTTCTAAGACTCTCCCTTTGGATGGCACCTGGGAACGCTTCCTCACCGCTCCCCACATCCCCCCAAAATAATGGTTTCAATGGAAACAGAAATTCCCAGAAAAAAGGAAAGCAAAGCACATTAGCTGTCCAGAGCCTAGGGGCTGGGGGAGAAGGGTGGGAGACCCTATTTGCATTTTTCCCATTAACAAGCTGGAGTTGAGCTAGCTTGCCTGAGGAGATAATTTGAGAGGAAAATCTTTGCATATTTTATTTAAAAGCACGCTGAGTTAAGCGGGTAATAATGCAGAGTGTGGCGATTAGGTGAGGCCTGCAGGGGGCGGGGGTGGGGTCCTCTCCCTAGCCTCTTTCTACAACACCCCACCCCTTCCCACCCCCCCAGTCCTAGGAACCAGCCTTTTTAAAGGAATGGCCCTTTTAGGCCTCTGAGACAGCTGAGATTCAAACCTCAGTAACTCGACACTTTTTTGCTGAGAGAGCCCAAAAGGAAGGAGTCCAGGAATTGCCCTGGACAGGAAGGACAAAAGGAGGTGGTACAATAGAAAAGGGACCACTGTCCAAAGCTGAGACCCTAGCCTTTTGATTCTAAGTGGTGAGGGTGGATACAACTACTACAAGCATCTTTTAAAAATATGAAAGAAGCCGGGCTCGGTGGCTCAGCCTGTAATCCCACGCCTTTGGGAGGCTGAGGTAAGTGGATTGCCTGAGCCCGCAGGTTTGAGACCCGCCTGGGCAAGCAAGACCTTATCTCCACAATAAATCAAAAATTAGCGGGGCGTGGTAGCGCGCGCCTGTAGTTCCAGCTACTTGGAAGGCTGAGGCAGAAGGATCGCCGGAGCCCAGTAGGTTGAGGCTGCGGTGGCCGGGAGTGGCCACTGCACTCCAGTCTGGATGACAGAGTGAGACTCCAACTCAAAAAAAAAAAAAAAAATGAAAGAGATGTTTTGGTTGTCTCAATAATTGAGTAGTCAGTGCTATTATTGGTATTTCATGTCTAGGGGACAAGGATGCTAATTGGGACCCTGCATTGCCCAGCACAGTTCCACTCAGAGAATTAGCCAAATGCCAGAGGCACTCCCATTGAGCCAATGCTTCCTGTACAAGTGCAGGCATGCACACATCCAAAGACCTTTCTTTGAAGTCCTTCCACACTGTGTTACCTTGGGACTCAACAGAGACTGCTTAAATGAGCAGGGTCCTTGCTTTATCACAAGGTGTTGAGCTTGTACAAGTCACTTAACCTCTCTGAGTCTCTAAAATAGGCATATCCATGCTCACTTCTCAAGGTAGTCTCAAGAAAACAATGGGATGATAAAGGGAAAAGGTTCTATAACCTGTAAAGCCCTGAACATACATAAGGAGATATCATAATGGAGAGCAGAGCCTTAGGGCTTAGCCTTTAGTAAAGAAGTCCTTAGGGGAGTTATTCTTCTCTGGGAGAGGTTTATAAAGCCATGGTGACCTTACCCATTCCTGCCTCACTGGGTGAGGGACTCATATTCACAAGGTCAGCTTCCACAGTTAATGTTCTTGATCTTGGTGGACTACAGCTTCTCCACTGAAAAATGGGGCTGCACCTACTTTATAGCCAAATAACAGAAGTGAAAGTGATTTGAAATGTTAACTATTATGAAGAGGAAAAGTACTAGAAGACTCTATAAGGTACTCTGTCATTTCCAGATGAACCTGGAAAATCTCCCATTCTCTTCCTCCTTCCTCAGTCTTCTCATCTGTTAGATGCTTACTTATCCATTCTGACTCCCCCACCCCCAAAACGCATATATTCCTGGGCACACATGCATGTACACAGAAGCTAGGAGATCTCTTTAGGAACTAGGGGAGTATCTGAGTGTCTCATACAAAAGAAGTTCCATTATGGAGAGCAAAATGGTGATTGTACCTAAGGCATGTGAGGAGGGGGCCATCAAGGAAGTCAGTTCAGAAGGGGTCTGCTCCTATCTGGGTGAGTTTGGGGGTTGAATGAATTCTAGCATGGTGTGGTTTGTAAGCCCTGGGAGTCTGTATGAGGATTTCATGCACTCCAGGCACAAGAAGCAGAAAATGTAGCACCTTCTACTTATTCTGGGGACTGTGAGAATGGAGAGTAATGTGTCTGTGAATGTCTGTCCTCCTGGAAATGGAACCTACCTAAAGCAATTTCAGCTGACTTACCTGTAAACTAGGACAAGAAAGAAAGTGCCTCACAGGGTTGTTGTGAGGGTGAAATGGGAAGGCCCCGCAATACATGTTGGCCATTCTTTTCTTACCCGTATCCCTTTGCTGTTCCTTATCTCTGCTTTATTTCTCTTTATTTATCATCTGCTTTCTCCATCCTGAGTCCCCGTTCTCATCCCACCTCCTTACCATCCTGTCCTAGAACATCTGCATTCACAACCATTCCATTTTTAGGAATGCTAAAGATGGCTTTTGGGAACACTAAAAGAAGAATCTAGAGGCAGAACTTCTGGAAAATATTGCCAATCTTGTTAATATAGGCAACTTTTGCCTTTCTTTTTTCTTAAATTATTAATAATTGCAAACAATAAAGATTACCATTTCAGTAACCTCCATCAAGATTAGTTTCAAAAGAGCACAAAAGTTTGATTCACTGTTTATAACACAAATGGCCTATTATTGAAATAAAAATATTCGCCTCTAGAGGGGGTGAAAATAATATCAAGACAAATCAACAACAACAAAAAAATACATTGGCTGTAAAATATTTCGCACTTTACAGAGCAATTTCAAGAGCATTATTTATTTAATACATTGTTCGTATAAAGTAGATGGTATTTTCATTACCCCCTCCTAACAGATGAGGAAACTAAGCCTCCAAAAGATTAAGTGAATTCAGCTCTGGGTCACAAGGCTTATGAGCTTGAACACAGATCATAAAGCCAGTTTTCTAAAGGGTACAAGGAAGAGGAAGAGAATGAGTGGTTGGGATTAGGGATGCAGAAGGTGCTACGGTTGGATGGAGGTGGCAGTGATGAATGAGACTGGAACTGGGCATGGAGGAAGTGGTAAAGGGAAAGAGATCATGATGGAGATAGGAGTAGGAGGAAATGAAGAGGCTTAGAAAGGTAGACAGAAGCTGGGCATGGTGGCTCATGCCTGCGTTCCCAGCACTTTGGGAGGTGGAGGCGAGAGGATTGTCTGAGCCCAGGGTTTCAAGATCAGCCTGGGCAACATGGCAAGACCTCGCCTCTACAATAAATCAAAAAATTAGCGGGGCGTGGTGGCACTCACCTGTGGTTCCAGCTACTTGGAAGGCTGAGGTGGAAAGATCGCCTGAGTCCAGCAGGTTGAGGCTGCTGTGGTCGTGAGAGTGAGAGAGAAAGAGGGAGGGAGGGAGGGAGAAAAGGAGGTAGGGAAGGAAGGAAGGAAGGAAAGAAGGAAGGAAGGAAGGAATGAATATGGTGGATGTGGGGTAATGTGGAGTTTGAGATGGTGAGAGCACAGATTCTGCAGCCAAACTGCCTGGGTTTGAATTCTGGCTCTGCAGACCAGAATGTTTTACTAAACTTAGTACACTGCCCAGTATCTTTACAACCATGTGAATTTAGGCAAGTTGCTCAATACCCCTCGGCCTCAATTTCTTAATTCATAAAATGGGATGATAACAGTATCCATCTACCTTTCAGGGGTATTGGGTGGATCAAATGAATTAATACACGTAAAGCACCAGGAACCATGACTGCCCTGGCATGGTTTTTGTATGGTTTTGTATGGGTATATCTCTTTCTTTCTCCTACACCTCCCCCCCCTCCAGTCTCTGTCTCATTTTTTCTGTTATTGTTAATGTTGTTGTTAAGGGGTGATCTGGGCTGTAATAGAGAATTGAGTTGGGAAAGATGGTGTGAAGAATGGCATGAGCCTGGGCTGGCCATGGGGCTAGGACACACAGCTGAGAATAGGAATAACGTAGAGGGAGCACGGCATTCAGCATGGCTTGTGATGGACCTGAAACTGACAATTACACAGGAGAGGCAAGGGGGCTGGGAGGAGATATGGATAGGGCTGCATAGAGGTGGGATGGCATGGGACGCGAATGACAATGTGATTGTGAGAATTCAGAGGACTGAGGATGTGACAGGACTGAGGATGGGCCAATGGAAGGGATGAATACTGGATGAGAGATGGTGATGGAATGGAGGAAAGATTAGGCACAGGGCAATCGTGGAAATGAAGTGAGGTATCTGGGAGCCCAACAGGCTTCTTATGATAATCTTCTACCTCAGATCAGACCACAGTTTCAGGACATAAATCCTTATGGGAGCAATACCTAGAGCTCTTCCTTAACAATGCTCCCCAAACCCAGTAGTTCCAAACACACCAGGATCTGATATACAAATACACACCTACATACACCTGCATGTTCTGGACTGAGCTCATGTTGTTGGGATGCAGGCTCCTGCCGAACCGAATTCAACTGATACTAAACAGGGAAGATCTTTTGAAGAACCATGATGAAGTCCAACGATCCTAGTACAGAGTCTGTCTCTTCAGAGGACCAGCTTCTGGAGTTACAGGTCTGCACCCACTACTACTCCTATATACATCCAAACTGTGAAAGTCCTGGGTGACCAGAAGACAGAAGTCTCTCTAGCTTACAGCCCAGTGGGATGCTTTACTGAACTCAGTACACTGCCTGGTATCCCAGGAAATGATATGATGTCTCAGGCCCAGCTCACAAGAGCAAGCATCCATAATGGCCATACAAAGCCTCTTTCCACATTGCAGGTACTGGCTCAGAAAGAACCCTCTGTCCCCAAGACAGGTTTCTGCATCCCCAGGGCATGTCCCTTTAACTTTTCCTCACCTACTTGCACTCATTCTCCAGATCAGTAGCGACTCCTCTGGGAACTCTTTCCTCACCTTCCTTTTCCCCTTCCTCACGCGAAACACCGAATGAGTCTCTCCATTCCCTAGGTTCCCACAGCAATGTGTTTTCCCAGTGTGATCCCTGGAACACTGAATCTATAAGAGGATCCATGAAAAAAGGATCCCACCATTTGTATACCTAACCCTGAATTGCACCATACAACTTTTAAAAAAAAGGGTTCCATGCTTAAATAAGTTTGAGAAACTCTCCCATACACTGCCCACCCCCTTAGGAACTCACAATACACACAGCACAGTAGAGGCCTAAGTCCTGTAGTAAAGATGTCCCGGCTAGGTACGGTGGCTCACGCGATGTGAGAGGATTGCCTAAGCCCACGGGTTCGAGACCAGCCTAGGCAACTTGGTGAGACCTCATCTCTACAACAAATCAAAAAACTATCTGGGTGTGGTGGTGCATGCCTGTAGTTCCAGCTACTTGGATGGCTGAGGTGGAAGGATTGCCTGAGTCCAGCAGGTCAAGGCTGTGGTGGCCATGAGCGTGCCACTGCACTCCAGCCTGGGCGACAAGAGTGAGACTCCAACTCAAAAAAAAAAAAAAAGACATCCCAATTAACATGATTTAAATGAGTGTTTCCCAAGCCCTTCTAATCACAGAAATCTTTTACTTGACACCTATTGGAGCA